>CM047879.1:16462482-16588276 GCA_026212405.1 Petrea volubilis | reverse complement strand
AAGCTCCTCTTTTTCTTTTTCGTTTTGCTCATGAATAATTTAATACTGATGTGGCGCTAGAGCCCTTAAATAATATATATGATTCAAATTCTGGTATTGTGAATGGAGTAACTGAGTTGAGAGAGTCGTCCCCATAATGGGTCTCTAACAGTACTCGATTCGGATTAGTCGACCAAATATTGGGAATCGAGTGGTTAAGACAAAAAATAAATAAATAAATAAATTAAAGAAATAAATACACATCGATACTTGTACAAAATAAAACAAAATATATTTTTTCTAATCACAAGAATTATAAAAAATCATATAATACTTAAATGATTAATCAAAAGTATTTGAAATATGAAAATATAAAATTATAATAAAAAAACATGGTCCACTAGTGATACACAGAGAAAAAAGGAGGAGAGTGTAAACAGTCGAGACGAGAGAAGAGAGAGAAATTAAAAGTCAGACCAAACACAACAAACAATTATTGATCGCTGGTGCTTAATAACTATTAGTTTTGACTACATTGATGTGCACAATAGAGAAAAAACATATAATTAATTACATTTTAAAATTTGACTATTATACAATTATGGATATTTATTAAAATTTTAAATAAATATAAGTTTTAACTATTTTTAATATATTTATGAATTCAATTAATGATAAGAGAAAAAAATTAAATAATTCAAATAAGATAATATTAAGAAGAAAAACATATAAAAATAATAAAAGATATGAAGAATGTGATGATGATGATAGAGATTAAAAGGACCGTGAAATATGAGAGAGAATTAAAGAAAAAAAGGCAAAAAATGACAGATCCAAAGTATTGAGATATCAAATGTAGTTATTAGTTAGTGCACCTTCTTTATATAATAGTATAAAAGTATAGATAATATAAATATTTATCAAAAATTAATAATTATTAACAGTTAACATATATTATAAGCAAAAGCGTCCATTCTTGTTTCCACGACTTGAGTTTCCAAAGTTGTCACTGCATACAACCACAGGAAAGAAAACTGCACTCCTCGGCCTCCTCCTATTTGTTGCTTGCTCTCTCCTCTTCCCTCACTCTCTCTCTCCCTCTTTAAATTCGCGAGAGACTCAGAATCAAAATATTATATTTCATTTTTCATTTTTTCTAGAGAGAGAAAAATAATCGGAATAAAATTTATCTCAATCTTTTGGGTTTCAGATATCCTGCATTGCAATTTTCTCGATCATGATGATTTCAGCTCGAATTTGGAAGTCGTTTCAGAAATTTTCTTTCACAATTCAGTGGAAAAAATCCATTTTGTTTCGGTAATTTTATTGGAGATCAGATATTTCAAAGCAGAGGTAATGTCGCTCAGAATTCTAATTTTCAGTTGGTTTGTTCAAATTTTTCGATTTGACGCGTTAAATTTCATGATAGAATTATTTCTGCATGTTTTATTTTTTAGAAATTATTATCCGGATGGGTAGGCTTTGTTTTTCGTTCGTATCATGATAATGTGGGATATATTTTGGTTATGCATGTGACGATGGGATTCTTCGGTAGAACGTTGTATTGTAGAAGTCGTACAGTGCTTGGAGACTCAGGATTATATGCAGCGCTGTTTTAAATTATATATATATATATATATATATATATATTCTGAATTTTAGTTCTAATACTAATTTGGGCTATGAATGGAGCTACAAAGTATGTTAGAGCTCATGTTAGGAAAGGTTGTCTTTGTAAAGTAGTAAGGTTGCAAGTATTTTATGAATTTTTTCATTTTTTAGCACACTTATGTTTAAATGGGGGAATTGCTTTTGGAAAGGCGATTTCATTTTAGGAATTCTGACTTTATATTTGCATGTGCCAGCAGTGATGGAGCCAGGGGGCGCCCTTCCTTCAAGTTTATGTCGAGCTAAAATTTACATGTAATGTTTTGAAAATTTTAAATTTTGCCCACCCCCCCACCAAATCATGTAAATACCTTTAATTTTTTAATAAAAATTTGACTTCTCCCCTCCAAATAAAAGTTCTTGGCTCTGTACCTATGTGCCAGGAAGGAAATATAAACATTATTCGAGACACAGAGCAGGATATATTGATCTTCAAATCATCATAATTGAAAAACTAATTCAACATGAAAAAGCCTGTGGTTTGAAACAGGTTCATACATTGCTTTTGCATTTGCCTTTGATTACCATTAAGTTGTAGGCAGTTATCCGGCCTCGTCAACTAATACACAGAATGTAAACTTTATCATTCGTTGGTTAAACTACTGATGCAGGCTTTTCATTTATTTAGTTGTGTGATGTAGAATTGTTGCAGCTTAGCTTCTGACTTCTATTCGATTTTTGACATGAAATATTATTGCTAGCAGTTTGTAGGGATACACATTGTTCAATTTTTGATGGTATGCTCTATTGGGAGAGGAAAAATGACAGCCTTGGCGAGGCTTCTAGATGCTCGAGGCATCTCGCAAACTGTAACAGGTGATTGAACTTATCTTAAGATTTGGTTGCGTGTGAGACCTGATTGCATTAATCGTGGGGCATAAATGCAGCCACTAGAAGCATACTCTGTTATATTAGGAAATTGATTTATGTGCTTATAATTCATAGGATAATGTGTTTTAAGTTTGTGAATTTCCTAACAGTCTCAAGCTCATTAACAGAAATGACTGGAAAGTAGTTTGATAGGGATATGTTAACATGTGATTTTACCAAAAATTTATTCGGGAATGGTTAAGAGTGGATTTAGAAGGGGATTTAATTAAGCTTCATGTGCCGGGCCAACTATAATTAGAAGAGTTATTGTATGCTCGTTTTGCATTTTGCTTTATCTTACCTGTTGTGCGGCAGATGACAAGCTCTCGTATAGTTATATCTGTTACAGAACTCTTCCAAGTTGTAATTATCTTTGCGTAGCATCTGATTAAGAAACTCAGCTGGGACTGCTTAAGAGTAATTTTTAAATCCTTTCAAGCTAACTATATTAATGTCATGTCGTCATGCTTGAAACCCTTCTCTCTCTTGCATGTATGTGCACTCCCATGTCCCGCATACCGCTATGTATTTGTGAGTATGCAGAGAAAATGCTTGCATTTTTCTTAACTTCGCCGCTAAAATTCTCAACTTATGATAAGTATTTTTAATAGTCTGTTGACAAGAAAAATATAATCTGAGAAATTATTTGACACTTAACAAAGTCTTGTGCAGTGCAGAATTTGTAAAAAAAATAAGTGAACTAATTCTTTTAGTTATATGCATCTTTCATTAGTGCTAATTTTATTTTATCATCTAGCTTGGAGAGGCCAAGCCTATACTGCAATTGACAATCTGACATTTTGTGCACAATGGTTCTGCATCTTTGTTCTTTCTTTCTTTCTTTCACTCGTGCTTCAGAGGAAGTCGGCCACCAGAAATTAGCTGCACAATACGTAAGGAGAGAATTACAAGAGGCAGATGAAGCAAATTTGCTTGATGAAGAAGGTATAAGTTCATGCTTAGATTTTGATATATCGTTGGGCACTATCAATCCTAATAGTACTTGAATCTTATGTGATGTTGTGGAACAATGATGATTTGAGGTGGAGAAAGTGCTGGGTGTGGGTCATGAGTCTCATTAATGCAAACGTATGCGCTTCCTACATGTGAGTATTCAACATCAGGGGATAAGGCACGGAATCTAGGATATTGGTGTCTGAGCTCTAACTTCCACCATCTAAGTGCCCAACCAGCCATTTGTTGGGAGAGTAACTTTTAAATTTGTAATGTAATTATATAACATGGGCATTGTAGTTGCATGGAAAACTTAGTTCTGCTTTAGATAACAAGAGAAAGTTAACAAAGTATCCAAATGGTGGCTGAACTTCAATACTGTTATTTGATGTACACATATCACATTATTTTATTAGATTCTAGATATCTATAATTTCTCTGTCTCCCCAAAGACTACAGTCCTGGAAATGTTGGGTTGTACAAGGATATCCCACAGTCCACAATAATGGTGTTGCACAGTATCTTCTTTGGGCTCTTTTACATGGCGTTGGCTTTTAACTTCTCAATACATTCTTGCTGATTTTCTCTTGTAGATATGCATATTTTTGGTTTGAGGCCAATGATGGACCCTCTCGATTTGGTAAGATTTGGAAACATGTGCTTATCTTTCTGTTTGATTTTCTCTTGTAGATATGCATATGTTAGTTTGAGGTAGATGACAGACCGTTTAGATTTGATAAGATATGAAACTTGCTCTTATCTAGGCTATTTATCACAGAATGTTATTTTTCTATATTGTTAAAATGTCTATAGGAAAACATAGTATGAATTCTTATAATAAAGGTGTCATAATGTTCTTACATCTGTTGCTTCAGTAACTGAAAAGAGGATCAACCAATATGGAGCAAATATATTTTACAATGGAGTATGAACTTGTTTATTTTATATTCATACAAGGGGGAAAGAATATGGAGAGAGCCAAATGTTCCTTTGTTTTTTGCTTTTTGTTTTTTCTCTCTGTTTCTCTCTTCCCCTGCGTGAGGATCCAGATTTGAAAAGTTAAAATATGTGGGGTACAATAGACTTCTATGAGTTTAAAATTTTAGTGGAACCATCCAATTCATCAACGATAGATTGAAGCAGTAAAAAAGGCATTTGTACTTAATGTTTGGTAACTTGTTGGTTAAAATATCTGATGGTAAGGTATATTTGTTTATAAAGTATGGTATTCAATCTCTACTTTTAGAATAACAAATTTGGATCCCTTAGTATGGTATAAGATGTCGCCATGTGTAAAAGAAGATGTGTATTATAACAGGTTGAACAGTGTATGGGCGAAGGGTTTCTTCGGTTGTCCTTGAGTAACATAGAGGCAAGCTGATAAAGTGCAGCCGTTTGGAAAAGAAATTTATAACATTAATCAAATATACCTATCCGAGTTATCAAATTGTCAAAAGTGACATGGAATGACATTCCTTTGGTGGTATACATTTGCATATGCTGTGCGGTGCTTCAGTTTTTACTCTCAGATAGGAGTTATTAATTTCTTAAAACACAAAGTCATATGACTTAACTGGCAAAGTTTAATCCTTCTAAGTAGTTGAAACCAGGATTTGAGTCAGATGGGGCGAGGTGAAATCAGGTCTATTAGGTCAATGGACTAACGCTGCATCATTGCTCGTGAAGATGTTTTTAATATATAATCTTTCTCTATGTCATACTTGTTTACTACTGTGTTACCAAAAAAAGAAAAAAAAAATTGTTTACTACAAATTGGTTTTCATCATTCCAAATAAAAACTACAAATATTCAATGTGCATTTACTGATGGTGAATGCTCTTGTGATTATCTCATGAGATCTTCATTTATGACACGCCAAGAAAGTAATGAACTTGTGTTTGTTTCTTTTAAGGTATGCTGCAATGCGTGTAAGAAGCCAATCAAGGCCAGTCAATATTCTGCACATGCAGGTTTCATTTAACTCTGATCATCTATTCTATTTGTATTTAGTATTTTTGAGGGTTTCCTTTTGTTGCATGACAATTATTGCTTTTGCATTCATAATTTCAGAATATTTCTTATGATTGTAATAATATATGAGAGAAGATAATAATAAAAATAATAAGAATAAGAATGATGATGGCCTAAGTACTAGAAATGCTTTAGATTTTCTGGTGTAGGGTACTTCTCACAGGAGAATTGAGGAAACACGTAGAGTCAGGTAAGAACAATGCTTATCCAATCAAAAATTCTGTCATCATACTTCATGGGTGAAGCTCCAAGGAACAATTTAAGCCACTAGAACTTTGATCTCTTAATCGCTCCCATTGCAAATGGTTAAAATTTGAATTGGGAATCGATTTATATGATTATTCATATGCTTGATTGATTCGGTAGTTGGTACATTATTATTCGTATGATTGATTGAATTGGTTTATATGATAATTCTTATGCTTGAAATTTCTTAGTTCGTTATATTTAATTTGGAAAAAATGTAACAGCAGTTTTCACACAATATGATGTCGGTTTTGCTAGTTCATTAATATTGATGCTGGTGTCAATAAAACCTCTAGAACTTATAACTTTCATCTTTGCAGAGCTTTGTAAGTCTTTAACTTCTACAGCAGAAATCTGTCTAGAACCTGATGGCCCTGCAGTGAATAGGAAACCTCCACGCAAGGAGAGGAAAAAGTTACTCATTACTCAAACCAGTATCCTTTTTTTTGCCTCTTACGATTTTGATATGATTTTTCTTGCTTGGATTTATATGCTTTACTGAAATTAATACATTCTTGGTGGCAAACCCTTCATCTTTGTTGAAGGCGGTCAATAAGTTGAGTATAGACATCTTATTAATGACTATGGAAAGAAGTTGCATTTGCTAATCTTTACATACAATACTTTATAGATTACTGAAAAGTTGAGGAAATGGGGCAGTTTGATTGTACTCATTTTATTCAGCAGAATTTATTTTTCTTAACCTCTAACAGAGAAAGCCGTGTCACTCAGAGAGCCCCAAAAATTCGAATCTGATGATATAGCTGCATCAGAATCCCATGTAGATGAAAAGATTCAAATGACTTCCTTCACTGAAGCTAAACGTATTGTTCTGTTTTGCTGTTAACTTCTTCCTCTTATGTCATCCTAACAATCAAACACATGCAGCCATACGGATGCCAGAAAAAGAACAAAACTCATACTTAATCCAATTTCAATTCCATATACTTTTCAAGCTCATAAAAACTTTCAAAGTCATTTTACTCCAAATGAAAATGAATGTGAATGGTTGAACAACATGGTGAATCATGATTAATTTGTCTAGAAACTTCCTCCGTAGATTCTTATAGTTGTCATTCCAGGATTCATATGTTGTTTTATAGCAGGAGACATGCTTCCGAATTCAACTCATAAAATGAATGGCTCAAGAGTTAGTCCTTGCAATATGGACTGCTCGGAAGATGTAACGAAACATTCATCTAAACCTCTGAAAAGGTACGTTGATTCCAATATAAGATCACGAATTCAAACCAACACAGAAGGAAGTGCTGCTTTGTCAGCCTCAAATAATTTTGTACCCTTGTCATACTGGGTTGGTGCAAACATCTTGATCAAATAATTGAGAAACTTGTTAATTTGTACCTTGTAGGACTGCGGCTGAGAGTCCATCATATCCAGGTACTAAGAATTTGTGTAGGACAGCTGCTGAGGTTTTTCCGTGTAAGTTAAACTTGATGCAAATAAATGACTTTTTGTTCTACCTCTCCGAGCTATATATCCGCGTTTAATTCTGGTCATTGAATAAATTAAACCTTCATGAATAACTAATTGATTTCTTTTCTTTCAGTTATTCTTTTTACTGTCTTGGTCTATTGGTAACAAATTGGATTTTTCCAATGGGGATTGATATTAGCACTTCCAAAATTGTTTTATGGACTCCGCTTTCATTTTTATATTGAGAAATTGACCGAAATGTCCATTCATTTTAAAATAGAATAAATACACTTTACTTCCCCTAAATTATATGCCATGTAAACTAATAATTGCCCTTATAACTCTATCTATAATTTCACTATATATATATATATATCTATATATATGTATGTATTTATATTTAGCATCCTAAAATTCAACTCCAAATCTTTTATTAGCTATAAAAATAATTCCAAATTTTAATTGAAAAATAATTCATAGCTCCACTAAATTTAAATAAAAGTAAGTTATTAATTACTGTAATAATTGTTGAAATTAATTACACATGAAAAAAGTTATTCCAGTTTTTCTAATTTAATGAATTTATTAAGTATAAATCCTAAGTAAAATTTGACTATTTTAAATAAATAAACAATGTAAAAGTATTTTTATTTATGATTCAAATATGCCCTTTTTATTAAAATTAGATTATGTTATATTTAAGTAAATGTTAATTCTTTTTGGGTAGTTTTTTTTGAAATATTTAATTGCGGAGGGGGTAAGTGATACTTTTATTAGTTGAGAGAGATAAATGATGCATAGCATATACTTTTGGGGGTGAAGTATATTTAATTCTATTTTAAAATGGATGGACATTTTAGTCAATTTGTTAATATAAAAGTGAAAATGGAGTCCCTATAACAATTTTGGGAGTGCTAATATCAACACCCTTTTCCAATATATAAAATACAAATTAGTGAACTGTGCAAGGCTGTAGTTTTGGATTAGGGAGGTTGTTGCTTTGTTTGTCTCTGTGTTTGCTGTTTGTTGCTTTTATGACTTTTCTTATGCAACTTTCCATTTTGAGGGCAGCATTCAGGCATGTAAGTTAGATCTACCCTGACCTTTGGAAAATGTCGTATATTTTCATGAAGTATAAGAAGTAATTCAAGACTTAAGGGCTCGTATCATCCTAAGCGAAGGACATGCATTCCTTTCGAGCCAACCTTTCTCATTCTCAGCGGGAGTTCAAAACCCAGAAAGCTGCCCAATTTTTCTCACCAAAAGTTTCTTCAGGCAAAGTAGTTCTGAGCCCTTCCTATCCTGATTCTTTTCCTGCCTGATAGAACCTCTGATTTCTGATCTACTGTGTTAACACAGCTTGAATAAAGTAAAGCCAGCACTGCATGTCCTGCTTGACGCTCTAGTAGTTGAACTCTTCCAAATTCTAGTCCATAATATTGACATCAAATAATGGGAAAGAACTTACAGGTTGGGTGATTCAGGTACAATCAATATTCTCCTTGTCACCCTGATTCAAATACGACAGCCCCATTGATGGAGTCCATTGTAGATTGCATGGCCTCCTTCAAGAAGAGAAGCTTTTGGTGATATCTGGTCATGAAATGCGAAAAGTGCATGTAGCTTGTTTGGAGTATGTTAACATCCTTAGCTTCTGCCTATCTATTAGCATTGACATCATCTAGGTTCCTTGAGGAAATTTTTAAACCATTCTAGTGTTTCCAAATTGATGAGATTAATACAAAGTCATGTACTTCAATGCACATAATAGATGGGGGTGAGAGTCAGGATATCCCCCATTTGCCTACCATATGCACGAGATACAAGCTAGATCGGTTATTTTCTTGGAAGTGTTGTATCTCTCGCTCGACTAAATTCCTCAGTATAGCAGCCTTCAAATACTGGTAGATTATGTGTTACCAGAAACATGCTGATGATCTATAACTGCTGTACTCACTTTAGCTTTCTCTAACTTGAATTCAATTCTAATACTGGATCGAGATGAGGTAGTGGAAAGGCACTTAATTGTGCTCCAGGGAATAGGACTCGCAAGTGTGTTCTGTTGGCGACAACGGTGGTCATCTGTCTGATTGAAATCATCTACTTTAGTGTTACAACTGAAGAAATATTAGAACTATTTATCCATATGGATGATTGTTAACAAACTTCATCTGCTTTTGCTGGAAATACCCTGATATGGGCTCTGATAGCCCAAACTGGATACTTATTCACGTCATGATTTAACTAATATCTTATTGGTAGTAATATGCGTGTAACAATCTCAGATGTTCCAGCTCCGCTTGCAACCAAAATATATTATTCCCAAAGAAATCATTGTCTCCGAAGAGCCATCTGTCACATGTTCTTTGAGGAATCGAGCAAGGAATCAAGTGGTGAGGTCTCAAATGTTGAAGTACAACAAGTAAATACAGTTCCTACACAAATTTCATCTCCAAACACCTTTTATCATGAACAAGTTGCGAACCAGCAGGTACCCCTCTGCCATTTAATATCTTGTTATATTGGCTCCAATTTCACTTTTTAATGCTCTGTTGAGAGCCATGAGTTCTAAGTTCTTTGTTAAAGTTATCATTCATTAGACATTAGATGTTAACCGATGGAAGCAAATATTTACCTTTGTAGAAGTTATACATCAAATTTTATTTATTTATTATTATTATTATTATTAGGGCGAATTACATCTACCTCCCCTGAGGTTTGGCGAAATTACAATTCAACCCACGTTTTTTTGTAAATTACAATAAACCCCCTGAGGTATATTCCGTCTAACAATTTACCCCAGCCGTTTAGGACCGTTAGGGTTCCGTTGGTTTTTATATGTAAAGTTCCGATAGTACCCTTGAGGGATTTTTTTGTAATATATATAAAATATTTGGGATTGTATGTTATATAGTACATCTTTGTGGGGCTAAGAGTAATATTATTTAAAAAAAACTTCTGCCTTTTTAAGAGTTGAAAATGACGGATAGGTGGGAGAAGAGAGAGATCTAAATACATCAAAATCGCCCAAGAGTAATACATGAAAATTTATGCAATGTATATACACATGAAAATTGAGAAATTCTACACTTTTAATTCATTATAACTCACTCACTTCTTCTCCAAATCGCCCAACTTGTATGTCAAAATCGATTACCGCGACGAGAGGAACATGTTGGCGGTGGTAGTTTCGGGTTTCGTAGGACGGTGGAGGAACAGTGGCGGTGGGTTTCCGTTTTCCTACAAGTTTTTCGGTGAATTTGAAGCGGGTCTTAAACTTTTCAATAAGGAACACACATTGGTGAGGTCAATTTTGGCCTAGAGGCGGAGGAATTGAGGCGAAGAGTGGATTTATACATTTTTCATCCATCACTTGTAATTATTACATACCGCAGGGGTTTATCGTAATATACACAAAAATATGGGTTAAATTGTAATTTTTTCAAATTTCAGGGGAGGTAGATGTAATGCAACCTATGTAATATTAGCAAAAAATAAAGGGCAAAACGGACTTTATACATTTTCCATCCATTACTTGTAATTATTACATACCTCAGGGGGTTTATTGTAATTTACAAAAAAACGTGGGTTGAATTGTAATTTCGCCAAACCTCGGGGGAGGTAGATGTAATTCGCCCTTATTATTATTATTAGTATTGTTATTTTGACATGCTAAAGATGGCTGCATGTAACTGGAAATGAAATAATGGGAATAAAAACCTAAGTATTAATTCTTTGTTGGAGCAGAGAGAAGACCATATTTTGCATCTGGCTCAAACACCTGATCAAATTCTTGCAGCAAGTTCAGACTTCTGCGTCGGCAAATCAGGAGGATTCGTTCCATCCATGAGCACACCTTCGCAGCTTACTGTGAATGATACTCTAGGACCTCATTATATATCAAACTCTTATTCTTTTGCTGGAAAACCAGGTAAGTTAGTTTCATCAGTTTTTGGTGGTTTGTGTAGTCTCATCTTTTATTTTTGGGTTTGTTCTTCCATTGTTGAAATAGTGTTGGTTTTGCTTACTGCTTACAACTTGAGCATCATTTTAACAGAGTTGCTAGTATGAAGAGAACAAAACTTTTATATCACTATCTTCATCTTATATGTGTTTCATAAAGTAGCTCTACTTGCATGTTATTTTCTCTGTTAACTATTGGTAATGGGAGCCTTGAAATTTGGTTATTTGATAATATGATTTTTGCACAAACCCTCTAGGTACAATTCAGCAGGGCAGTGGAAGCGTTCCGGTTGTATAGGACTCCTGAAGGAGAATTTTGCTTGGTACATCTGTTCTCTTTTTGCTCTAAATTATGAATTAGGCTGCATTTTGAATCCTGAAAAGGAAAATATCTACCTACAGCAGTAGCGTGCTAGATCAGATTTTTAACTGTGATCACTTCACACCCACCGCTGATTTAAGATTGTGCAGTGTACAGAATTATTACTAATTTTGTCTAACACCCCTCCAAATATACTGAACATTAAAGCAACAATATGGAGATCACTAGCAATTGAGAAAGTAGAAAAATGAAACGTATGAATTTCTGTTCGCCTTCTTAGACAAGACTGTTCCATTGATGATGATCTGGAAACATTGTGACGCAGCAAAGTCATTCATCTTTGATGAATATAAAATATTCTTACATTTAAATTCTGCTGATTCTGAAAAACAGAAATCTGAATCACACCAAGATACTTATGTTTTCTTTACTTTTTGTACAAACACTGTTACATTTCTGTCGATTTGTCTACAACATTGATAGATACTAAGTAGTGACCAGAAATATACATTATTCCACATTGTGAACATTGTGGGTTGCGTGGGATCTACTTGATGGCTCTATTGAAAAAGACTTCAAGTTGTAGCTTCCACTTGGAAATTATAAGAGTTAGACTATTTGCACTTAAAACCTATCTTGACAGGTAAATAAATACCCCGATGGTGACAGTTTCACACCTTTATGCTGTTGTCTTTGTCCTGGATTCTTATAATCATACAGCTTGTAGCTCAATGAGCTTTGTCTTACCGGCAAGATGGAGATCCCACGCTGTGGGTTCGAGTTTGCGTAAGTGCGGGTACTGTTCTAGTCATATATATGTGGGTTATAGCTCAATGGAAGTTGTTAGCGGAAATGGAAAAAAGTCATGGTCCTATTCCCGTGCTTCGGAAGTTGCTTAACCCTCCAATTTCTTTTTTTGAGGAGATATCAAGGGAAGAACCAATATGGCCTTTTGATTGACTTAGCATTGCTGTCTCACAATTGATAGAATGAATATTTTGCACATACACTTAGGACTCGATTACTTTTATTGTTAAAATTTGCGTGATTTGATTATCGATGGTTTGAACTTTTATGATTGTGGTCATCTGTCTTCCAGCTCCCCTTCTCGATCCGTCCCTAAATCAAAATGTGACTATTAGTGCTATTTTAGATATTTTTTGAAGGTAAATAGTATGGTAGTGGGGACGCACCATGTTGATACAATGTGGTTGTGCCCTTGTCATAAGTGAGTGGTGACAGCTACCTAACTGGAGGAGCCATAGCTAAAAAGATAAGAAAAGAATCATGAGTTATGCCAAAGGTATCAACGTGTGATGTTTGCATAGACTCAGAATGGGATAATTTAATTATCAGGTGGGGAAGATCTTTTAAAGTAGAAAAATGAATGGGGAACTCATCCTATTGTTCCTTAGATGGATTTTACCTTGTTCAAAGGATACAACTAAGATACCTCTATGGAACTGTGACTGGGGGTGCAAACGAATTGAGTTGAGTTGAGTTGAGTTGAGCTGAATTGAGTTTAGGCAAAATTTTCGAACTTGAGCTCGAGCTTGAAATATGTATATTAGGCTTGAGCTTGGTTAGGCTAAGCTTGAATTTTCAAACAACTTGAGTTGTTCAAGCTTGATTTGACCTCAAAAATTTTTATTTAATAATATAATACAAATCTAATTTATTTTGCTTTTTATTCTCTCAAATTATTATTTATAATTAAAAATATAATATAATTGTATTGTGCAGTAATATACGTATATATCACTGATATGATAAATATATGTCAACAATATAAAATATATTATTAAAAATATAAAAAAAATATTAAAATAAAGTCTTGGTTGGCGAGCCTCGAGCCTAGGCACAAAAAGCTTGCGATTGATTCGAGATCAAGCTTGAGTTTGGCTCGTGAAGCTCGTGAACCAGCTCAACTCATTTATACCCGTAGCTATAATCCAATTGTATTTGTAAATTTGAATAGTTTTTGTCGAATGAAATGAATATGGAGTGGATCATAGCTGTTTGGCGCATATATGTAAGGTCCAACGCTTGGGTGGCGTTTGGTAGTATTGTAAGATTATGTATGATAATGGAATAATTGGAAACACGTGCCATAAATATGTTATCAATTTGTTGCATAAACTTGTTTGACGACAGGTATTATTTTATAAGATATTATTCAAAAAGTGTTTGGTAGTGTCTTTTTTTTCCCTATATGATTTAAAAGCAAATTACTCAAACCCCTTAAACTTGGTCCCCATTATATAAATTTAAGGATAATATAGTAAATTACAACTTCTATCAATTCAATTCAAATCAATTGGAAATACATTCTATTCCATGGAGGGATGGGTTATCTCATATTTTGATAGATAAAAAATCGAACCTAAATTTTATAAAGAGCAAAAAACAAAACACACATATTTTACCAAATATAATTATGAGTGTGATACTCATACAATTCCACCTACAATCCCCTACTGAACTCATCCTTAGTGTATAGAAGAATTTCAGGGTCTAAATAGGTTTCGTAGTCCTTAGATATCAAAATATAGACTAGATTTGGTTCTTGTATTTTGTTGAGGAATGAGCAAACGAGAAGTTTTCTTAAGTTATCCACTCAATGAACACTTTTGGAAAAACTTAATGGAGGTACGAATGAGTATCTCAAATTGATTTGATGAAATATTTTGAATTCTTATTTTATAAAATACTCATCAAGTGTAAGCTAGTTATACTCAAATGTGTATATAAGGTAATATTTTAACCCACATAGTACACGGGATATGAAATAATAGACAACATCAAGACACGTAGGGAAATTCTAGTTCAGGCTCAACTTGGTCGAATAAGTGTGTGTGAAGGCACACAGATGACTAATGTTATATTTTCCTTACTAGCTTCCTTTAATTAATATTTTTTAAAGTTGAGGGTTGAGGTTGGTTTGTACTGAACGCGGTAATATAAATTGCATTTAATAACACACACAAACACACTAATCAAAACACAAATAATCAAAATGAGAGTAATTTTATTGTGATAGGTTTAATAGATAGATGTTTTAACTAGTTTAATTAATTAATGATTGATATTTTTGATTTTAAAATAGACTTAACCTCTTTTGCTCAAAAAATCTAATAAATAAATAAATTAAGAAATATTGATTTTTGTAGTCCATATATTCTTTTTTTTTTTTTATGTCTCCTTTGTTTGCTCTTTTTTCTTTCTTTCTTTTTTTAAATGTATGATGTGGCATGCATCTCCATTCTCTAGGCACGTCATCGTTGCCAAAAGGAGGGAATGCTCAAGTATGAAAGTAAGTGTACTCAAAGGCAGAAGATACCCTCGAAAGAGGTTTGATAGTAAAAGGGGCCTCATAGCGAAGTGAAACTCATGAGAGGAGACCACCCCCTAGGCCTACCTAACAAGATGCCCTAGAAAGAGGTTTGACAGTAAAGGAGGCCTCAGAGTGATGAGAAATCCATGAGAAGAGTCATGCTACAGGCCTACCTTATATAAGTTTGAGGAAAATATCTTCGAAGGAGGGTTTGCTGAGATCCTTGAGTGGGTTAGCTCACTAGGCTAAGGTCTAGATACATTGAACGATCTCAAAGAGTCTAAAAGATAGAGCAACATCGAGGGATGAAGGCCCCGTTCTAGGGCAAGTATGCCATGACCCCTCAGGCAGTGCAATTGACCACTAGAGTGCTTAAAGGGGCTACCAACAACCCTATCAAATATGGGCAACCATTGTCATCTAAATCGTATTGATAGGGTGTGGAGGGTACTTTTCAGTCCCATGCGCCATTAGTGTTCTTTCTTAAAGGTAATGTTGGGCATTAAATGTTTAGGACATGTATTAAATGCAATATTGAGTCTCATTAATGAAAGTAAGACCTAGCCATTATGGGGAGTCCAAGAAATGACAAAAAGTATGTCCGTATGTACTTTATATGTCAATTAAAGGACCAACCTCTATCAACCAAGTCAAATCAAAGCCTCTTGCATATAAATAGGCTCCCGGCCTCAACAAAAAAAGTATCTAATATCCAATATCCTTCATAACCTTGAGAAAAGTATTGCTCATCTTCTTCTCCCCTTTTCATTCCCAAATAGTGTTTACTTTACTAATTTGAGCTTTGAAGAGCCTTTGCCAAAGCAAAATTGGCTAGTCTCATGATTGCTCCTCCTTTTGAATAGTTGGGCTGCTAGCACATTAATTGAAGTAATCAAGCCCCGCCACATGATCGATCCAAAAAAATCCCGCATCAATGTACATATCATAGAATAAGATCAAAGAGCTAATATGATGACCCCAAAAACCCTTTATTATTATTATATTATTATTATTAGTATTATTGTTATTATTATTATTATTATTATCATTAGTGGTTACATACATGCGTACATTGTTAATTACAAAATGTACTAGGCTACATTACATAACATAAGGGTACATTGAATAAAGGAGAGTATCGACTTGCTAATTTTACTATATGTACATAGCTAAAGCAAAAACCACTAACTACAGGTACGCAACAGGAATTCTACATCTCTCTTTCTAGTAAAAAGCTTCAAAAGGTTTCTCCTCTTCACATCATAAAGGCTAGCTTTGGAAGCATCTAAATCATGAAGTAACACGGAATCAACATTCGTTGAGTAGAAACATTTCTTTATGCACATAAGGTGCTCGGGTATCAAGTGCACATTAGTTACACATAACACACATATAGTTTCACACTTTCTACCTTTTGTCACCAGACAGTGACCCTTATAACTATCCGGGCCGAAATAACAATCAACACATTTCTCCCGCCAGCCTTATCCTCCAATGGTCGTATCCCGGGCATACGCCTAGTATTGTCCTACGACCCTCTCTCTTGAGTAGATCCTTTCGTCTACCCAAGGGGGGATTAGGAGATGGAAGGGGTGTGAACTCTCCCGGCTACTCAATAGTATGTCCCGGTGGAACACCCCCCTAGACCATTCCAGCAGATATGGGCCCATTCACAGAATTGCAATTTGTTCACACATGCACATAATCTTTGGAAGTTTATATTATAGTTTAGTAAAGTAAGCTCCACACTTATAAATGAAAGCTTTATATTTGCTTATTAAGCATATTTACTTAGAAATGTTAAATATGTAAATAGTTAATAGCAAAAATATGTAAACATACAAAATATAAATATAAATATATAAATATAACTAGTATGAGTATATAAATATAAAGATTAAAATATAAATAGTATAAATATATATAAATATATAGATTAAAATATAAGATATATAAATATATGAATACTACATATATATACCTATATAAAGTATAGATAACTATATATATAGATATCATAAGAATTATCTACATATACATATAAAACTAATAAAATGAATATAAGTATATATATACATATACATAACATATATATATATATATATATCTACATATAATGAACTTAGTTAAATAAATATATATATATATATATATATAATTAACATATAATGAACTTAGTTAAATGAATATATGATAACACTTTAAATATATATATATATATATATATATATATATATATACGTACGTAGATGTATATGTTTATATATATGTAAAGTACTAAAGTAGACATAAATTTATAGTATAAAGTAAAATAAAAGTTCTATTTATCAAATAATAGATATGTGGAGCTTTCTTTACTAAGACTTTCAAGAACAATATAAGATATTCTCCTAATACCTCAACTAAGGCATAAAGGTTTCACAACACTTCAAATAAAGCATAAACTCACATAATACTTTCAATAAAGTATAGAGCATAATAATCACATATTACTTCACATAAAGCATATTAATCACATAATACTTACAATAAACATAATAATCAAATATTACTTCAAATAAAGCATATTAATCACATAATATCTTCAAGATCATGCTCACAAGTCTAACCACTCTTCAACTTCCTCCCAACAAGAGTTATATTATGACAAATTAACCAAAAAGCTTTAAAATAGCATGATAATGGCAAAAATAACTAAAATCCTCTACTTAAGGCATAAAGAATGTTTCTACCTTGTGTTCTTCCAAGTAGTGTAGTGTTTTGAGAGAAAATGATAGTATTTTGAGAGAAAATGATAGTATTTTGAGAGAAAATGAGAGAGTGAGGATGTGAGCAAGGGAGAGCACGGTTTTGGGACTAAATGGGGCTGAAAAATGAGGATTGTGGGTGTATAAGGTCTTGTGTATTGATCTTCCAAGTATTAGAGGCAAATATCTACATATTATATTCATTTAAATACATCTACCATACAATTATACATGATTGGTTATACATACACCTCACTTTACTAGCCACCATGCATATATATGTGGATATGGGTGTGTGTATATGTAGCTATGTATATCACCACTATTATACACACACCCATATCCACACTAATATATATTTATATATGTGTATGAGGCTAGGTTTCAAGAGTGTATTAGTAGAGATATTTTGATAAAATATAGAATAAAATCAACTAAAATAAAAAAAAACCTATAAAATCTGAAAAATCTCATTTATTAAGTATTTTTATTGTTTATGTCTCAGCAAAATCGAAATTTGGGGTTGGAGAAGTGAAAAGACCAAAATAACCCTTGTTTTGCCCTTTTTTCGAAAATCGCCCAAAAATAGAAATAAAATTCTAAAAATACGAAAATTAATTTTTATAAGTCAAAAAAAATCTAAAATATTTATTTATATTATTATTTTCATTTTTTTCGATAATAATTAAGCATTTTAAAAATTAGATTTCAAATTAAGAACTTAAAGACAATGTTTTTGAAAACTACTAAAATTTCTCGGAAAATAGGTAAAAGTTGAAAATAATTTATTACATAATTTCTGAGAGTTTATAAAGATTAAATGCATTAAATTTTTAGAATATTTGGATTTTATAATATTTGCTAAAAATTTATGCAGTAAATGCTCATTTGTTCGCAAATAAAAAAAACTAATACTTTTGAAGAATAATTTCTAGAAAACAATACTTCACAAAATAGTTCTAAAAGAAAATTATTCAACAAAATAATGGACACCCAATGTATAATATAAAATATGTAAATAAAGGATTTTACTGGGTCGTTATAGCCAATGCACAAAAGGGTTTTGGAATATGGGGTTTCTCGCAATGCTTTATACTTTTGGCACCACTATTAGTTAACAACATTGGACACTTTATAAATTACGTTTGGCGTCCATAGATTCTAAACTTCTTTAATGATGTTCCTATACTCGTCATGGAGAAATAAATTATTTTGTAACTTGGAAATGAAATAAAACAAGATTCCACTTTCTTGAAAATTAAGTTTGCAATAAAAATCTTGTTGCCCTAAAGGCCCAACAATTTTATTCAACTTTATACACGTGGTTTGATTAGACCTTTACATTTGCCGTATATTCGTATAATGGAATAGGAGATGAAATACGATTTGAAATAGAAGATCTCAAGTGATCGTTTTATTAGGATGATGGTTGTACACACACAGACACACATATATATGTGTGTATTATATATTATGCATCATGCATTATATATATAGAGATAAATAATAAAAGATCTAGCAATTCAGTTATTGAGCATTAAAGTTTAGAAAAGCACGTTGCGTAGCACGAGAGGGACACCATATTGTGGCAGCATATTCATGGAAACAAAGGGTCCGTGTGCATAGGTTGGTGAGAGCTCAAAGGAGAATTTACGTAGAAACAATGCCACAAACACTTTGGCTTCCAAGAATGCCAAGTTTACCCCTATGCAAATACGGGGACCCCAGCCGAAGGGGAAGAATGCCGAGTGGCCGTTGGATGCTTTCACCACCCCGTCGGAAAATCTCTCCGGTTTGAACTCTAAAGCGTCGTCGCCCCAAATTCTAGGGTCTCGGTGCACGAGAAGGGTCGGCAACATCACCATCGTGCCCTTCGGTATGAGCAGCTCTCCCAGGTTTGTGTCCTCGTCGACCACTCTGCTGAGCTCGACTGATGGAGGATACAAACGCAACACCTCATGGAGAATCATGTTTATCTATATAAAGGCAAATAGACGAAGAATGATTATTAGCTGGATTCAATCAAGTAGTGGATGTAGGAAAATTCTTGGTATGAGTTGAAATGTCAGGATTCATGCTCTGGCGGAATCTTATCATGTAAAAAATATTTGGGTTGGTCATAGGGGACATCCCTGAGCAACTAGTGAAATTACAAATTGCTCGCCTCTTCCTTTAGAAATTACAAAAACCTCTTCTTTAAATTTACAGAGTTTACGTCCGTCGGGGCTTTTAGGTGAAAATCGTGAATTTCAATAAATAATATTTTTACAATGATTTTAATTCTAATCTCAGCCAGGTGTAGTGTAGTGCATGCCGGGCATGAGAGATAATAAGAGTACATGCCAGGAAGTTGTAGTGCTTAACTACGTTAGTAGTTTTTTATTTTTTTAATCCAAAATCCTAACAGATGTAAAATAATTTGCAAACCTAGAGGTTAGATTCTGGTCATTTCAAAATGAAGAGCTCATGCGTGCAATCTGTAATTTCACTCATTTTTAAGATGAGCCCCATATATAAACCCAATTATTGCATGAATCGGACCATGGAAAAATTTCTTGTAGTGCACAAAAGAGCAATATCCAGAAAGATAACCTACAATACTAACAATTTTTAGCTGGTTCACGTCGTCGGCTTCGATTGTGTTCTTGTTCCCCAAGACTTGAAAAGCCTCCTCTCTTGCTCGAGCTTGCCAATCTTGGTGAATGGCAAGCATAACTGTGGTCCAAGTAATGAGAATAGCAGTAGTATCATGGGCAGCAAGGTAAAAAAGCTTGCATTGTTGAATTATCTCATGCAAAACCACATTCCTATCTTCAGTAGTGTCTGCTTCATCAAATTCATCCAAGAACATATCAAATAAGTCAAGTTCACCATTAATTTGTCCTGTCCTTCTCTTGTGTAACCTTTCATTGATCTTGTTAGTAAATATGACTTTTAGTTCCTTCTCGATTTCATTGGCCCTCCTGTATCTCTGAGTTGGGAAGTACCTATATATAAAGAAACCCAATGTGAATTTGAGAGGCAAATAAATCACTTACTAGTAAGTGTCTCGTCGCCATCAGAGACGGAGTCAGAAATTTTTATTTGAGGGTGAGAATAAATTTTTATAAAATATTAAAAGTATTTTTTTTTGTTTGTAGGCCGCCGAGAGTTGGGGATTTAAAATATTCAAAAGAAAACATGTAAAATCTAGTTTGCTCTAAACAAGGTAACCCTACCTGCCAACCCCCTAGTTCTGCTGATGCTTGTCATCTCTGATCTACTGTGATGGGAAAATATCTTGATCTTGCCGATCTAATTTTCGTAAATTATGTGTTCTTTGTAAAAATCACACACACATCCCCTAACGTGTGCATGGCAAAAGTTACAATTTCAGTCGTGTACAAATTAAATATGGGTTTTGGCAATTTTGGTATACATGTATTCCCATTTTGCAAACTAAGCCCTACGAGTTCTCAAAGTTCTCCGATTGGGAACAAATTTCACTAGAAATTACAAAATTCACGTATGCTTCCTGACCTTTATTTTCATGTGAATTTCATAATTTCTAGTGAAATTTGCTGAATTCAAAAAACTCGTAGGACTTAGTTGAAAATATGAAATCCATGTGTACCAAAAACGGCAAACCCCCATCCTTAATTTGCACATGATTAAAATTGCAATTTCCCCTAAGTTTAATAACTATAATAATTTTTCATCAAAAAAAAAAAACAACAATAATAATTAACTTACTGCTCTCCAGGAATACTGAAAGGTTGAGCCTGATTTGAAATAAGCGTGAGTTCAACGATGAGATTGAAAGTCGTCTTTACAAGGTCAATGAACGGGGTACTGAACAATAGCTCTGATGCTAGAGAAGCCGTGTAGTTTGGGAAATAAGGATAAACATCAATCACGTGACCAGGGGAGCCATTCTTTGCCACCATCTTGCTCCACTCATCTAGGATCTTCTCACATTGCTTTTGCATCATACCCGTCATGTTCTATGATAGCCAAAAATTTTATTGAGTTGGGTCATATTAGACATATGACGTTGATATATGTACATTTTAACTTATTGAAAAAAACTTGAATTTGTTAGCTTCAGCTAAAAAAAAAAAATCAATAATTTTGAATTGTATATAATTTTTTTTTCTTGCGACGCCTTTTGATATAAATTTGTATAACTTTATCATATGGGTCAATAAAATAATCATCATTATATATATAAAAAAAACACAATAATTAAATTTGTGTGAATGTTATAAGTATATAAATGGAAACTTTCAGAGGTCATGAGAATGGTCAATGGCTCGGCCCTGCTAAAATGCATGTTGTTCTGCTCAATGCCGGAGCTAGAACCCTAAGGTGAGGAGGGTGCTTTAAAGAATAAGTAGGGCAGTCAATCAAATTTAATTGTTGGAAATCGTAATTTCAAAATTTCCAAGTCTAGGCAAACAATTTAAGTGTTTAAGAATTCCAACTAGTTGGAAAACGGTTAACATTAATCTATTATCTAGAAAGTTGTTTTTATATGAATATAAATATGATCGTCTTGAGTTATTTGTATTTGAGCATAAGCTCCAGGACTATGTCACTAAAGTGGGTAGTCAACAATGTAAAACTGAGTGATATCAAGACTCAAAATATTAATGCAATATGCACCAACTTTGTGCATTTATAAAAATTCCAACGCTAACTACACGCATATATATATATATATATATGTATGAAATAATTTTAAAGTTAAATTATATACGGCTCCGCCTATGACCATAGACAAAAAGTGATGCATGAGATCATCTTGAATGGATGCATGCATGAAACTATAATCTATTTATTTTGTTGTGAAATGCATGGAGAAATTAATAATCGTGACCTTCAACTTGTCTAAATGAAAAAGCGGGTTGAGCTTTTTCCTGAGTTTGCTCCATTTCTGACCCTCGTATCGAACAAGGCCCCCAATCAGCCGTCGGACTAATGGACTAGAGACGTTGAAAGACTTGTGAAACGTCGTGTGCTTGTTCAATACAGTTTTCACCAGATCAACGTCCATTACCAACACCACCGCTCTGCACCCCACCCACATGAAACACTTGTCTCCTGTTCATGATCACAAAAAGACTGTAAAGTCTCATGTAGATAAGTTGTATTAAACACACACACACACACACACACACATAAATTTAGAACATATAATGTGCGATAAATTATAATGAAATGTCTCAATATCTACTTGCAATGATCGTCTCATCTGGCATTTATCAAGAAAGACACACACAAAATTCAAACAATGTGATCGTCTTAAAAAGTCTCACTATCAACTCGTAGTGATTGTCTCAACAGACATCTACAGCTTGGTGTGTGTTGTGTGTGTTGGGGGGGGGGGGGGGGGGCGCATAAAAGAAAGGTAAAATTCCATAAAACCCTATTTGGTTTTGTTTATTAACTGAACACCCTTGTTTAAAAATATGTAAAACACCCACTGCATTTCTAAAATCCTGCGCCTACGGCTGTAAATGGATAACTAAAAATCCGTTTATTGTTCTCATTCGTATTCGTTTGTAGGGTATATTATCCATATCCATATAAAACGGATATTATCCGTATTCAATTACAAGTTCTGAATAATAAATAAATACGGATATGGTAATTGCATATCTGCTTCGTTTAATATCCGCTCTAAATATGTATTCGATGGATATATTTAATTATTTAATTATATTTATTATCCGTATTCAATAAATAACATTAGAAAATTATTATTATTATTATTAGTAGAGGTAGTGTGTGTATATATTTGATGTCTTCTTATTAGTAAAATAGATAGGAAAAAAAATCTAATTGACTCATATTTTCATAATTCATAATGAAATAAAAATATAAGTAAATATATTAACTTTACATATATTAATTAGCATATACTATACAAAAATTTCAATTAGATAAGTTATATATATTTATTTGATTTTTTTATTTATATAAATAGATTCGGATATTCAGATAAGTGAATTCGGATATTCAATCGAATATTTGGATAATTGTAAGTGTAAACGGATATTCGGATATCTGTATATCCATAATTTTGTTAGATTTTCAGAAATACTAAACGGATTCAAATATATCCGAATTTGCAAAATATTCGTCAGATTCGAATTCGGATATGAGGTTTTGAATATCCGTTGGATTCAAAAGGTTTTGAATATTCGTCAAATTCGAATACGGATACGGATATCGGAGAATTTAATCAGATATGGATTTGGATGCTACATATCTACTCGATCCATTTAAAATCCGTTTACACCCCTTCCTGCACCAAATCCCCTTTCCGTCATAAGATAATGACGCGTGTAATACCCTTTCTGTCATAAGATAACGACACTTGTATTACATGCGCCTGGTGTGCGAAAGTTAATGATTTTTAGCACTTTTTACAAGTAAATTGACTAATATACTCCTACATTCATACATTTAAATATAATTATCTAATATAACAAATAAACCCCTTTAATTTGTTTGAATTTTAATTAAGTCCTTATTCTTTTATTTCTAAAATTTGAAATTGCAAATTAGCCCTTTTTTTAATTATGTTTAATTTTTTTTTATTTGTTCGGAAAAAAATTATTTTTATTATGACATTTTTAGAAAAAAATTATTATAATAATAAAAATAAATAAAAATGCATTCAATTTTATTTTAAAAAATATGAATATAGATTGTATTATTTCTTTACAAAAAAACTTTAATAATAATAGTAATATAATTTATTTAATTTTTTAATACAAAAAATATAATTTCTTTTTTTTTTTTTGTCATCTTCCTCGCTTCCTCCCCCACTCTCATAGGGATGCAAACGAGCCAAGTCTTTGCCTTTTTTTCAGGCTAGAGCTTGAGCATGACGAGCCAAGAAAAAATAGGCTCGAGCTCGGACTCGAGCTTGAGTTTGAATATTTTCAATCATTTTATTATATTCAAGCTGCAGGCTTGAGGTTAGGCTCGAGTTCGAAAATTAATATATAATTTATAATTGTATATATAATTATATAAAACAAAATATAAATATTAAAAAAATAAGAGGCTCGCGAGCCTATAAACAAGAATTACTTGACTTAAGCTCGACTTGAAACTTATACAGGCTCGTTAGGCTTGCAAACAGGCTCGATTCATTTGCATCCCTACTCTCACCCTTGCACCTTCTTCTTCTTCACTCATTCTTCCTCCACCATCGCCATGCCGCCACTACTGGTGCCACCATGCTAATGTCAATGCCGATGCCACCAATTGTCCAAAACACTAGTCTACTTCCTCCACTGCCAACTCCATGCTGCCACAGAAAACCCTAGATTTGGCCCAAAATCCAACTCCAAGCCCTATCTCCACCTTCTTCTTCCCCCACCTTTAAATTTCACCTCAAATTCCTCAATCATGTCAAGATCGATTTTTTTTTTGAAGTTTTTTTCTCCTTAAGGGTCAATCCCAGTCACACCTTTTCCTTCCTCCTTCTGTGTGTGTGTGTACGTGCACGAGTGTGTGTGTCTGTGTGTCTTTTGTGTGCGAGTGTGTTGTGTTTATTGGGGTGTGTGTGTGTGTGTGTTAGGTGTGGTGTGTGTGCTATTATGTGTATATATATTATATACATGTAAATGTATATATAAGATATATAATGTGTGTGTAAATATATTTATACCGTGATGTATACCTTATGGTTTCAAAAAGTGTCTCAATATCCCTTTGCATGGCAGTCTTCACAGGTTAGGAAAACACCCACACGCGTATAGAAACTCATACTAACTTAAAACATATAATTAACCTCATGGTTTTAAAAAGTGTCAGCTGCCACTTACTTGCAATGATCGTCTCAGCAAGCATCTATGAAGATTAAAAAAAAACAAAGAAAAAGAAAGAAAGAAAACACACACACACACACACACACACACACATGCAAACACTAACTTAAAACATATAACATCTTAGTATCCACTTACAGTTATTGTAGATCTCGACATGCAGGTTTGCCATGTATAAATATATATATATATATATATATATGTGTGTGTGTGTGTGTGTGTGTGTATATACCGTATGTTCGTATGGTCTTAGAAACGAATGGCATGACGCGGTGCTCGATATTATGGTTGAGGGGTATGGGTTCGGAGTAGGATCGGCGGTACATGAGGGCAGTCTCTCTGGCGTCTCCCCACAAGAGCTTGTAAGGGCTGCCTCTGAATCCTTGCTGCCTGAGGATCTTCTCTGTTCTCTTGGGTCTGATCCAGATCCAGTTCAACAATCTCCATGCTATGATCACTATAGCTATTGTCAACAATGGAGTGATAACAATGGATGATCCCCACATTCTTGTTGTTGATGAGAATATTGTTGGAGCTTGAATAACTTCCTCACTTCGATTTATAGGAGAACTTGGGGGTAAATACCACAATGTTTGATGAAAGATATTTTGATTGGACGTTTGTAAAATAACGTGACACATGAGCCAGACCTAAGCATCTTGATTAATTGGATGTTTGTAAAATAACGTGAAACATCAGTTATATCAGGTTTGGTTGAATCAGTATTGATTACATGGCGAATGTTCTATATTTGCTCCATGAATGATCAATAATTTGGAGCAAAAAACCAATCAATTGACAAGTATAAATACACTTGTTATGTGATTTGTTAAATTTGATTAAATCCAATTAGTAAGAATTTTTCTAAATAACACACCCTCCATAGATTGATACGATCACTTCATACCCTACGCTGATTTAAGATTTTACAGTATGCATAATTATTACCGACAAGATAAAGAGGACATAGTGCTCGTTTGTCTTTATTGTTAAAATTTGAGTGATTGGGTTATCATGAATTCGTATGTTCATGTCTTCCAGCTCTCCCCTCGATCTGTCCCCAAAGCAGAATCTGGCTATCAATGCTATGTAAGATTTTGTTTGTCGGTAATTTGTATTGGCGTGCCCTTGTATTATTTGAGCGGTGACTTGAAAAGGAAAATATCTACCTACAGCAGTAGTGCAGTGAACAGAAATATTACCAATTTTGTCGAACGCCCCTCCGAATATACTGAAGATTAAAGCAACAATATGAAAATAGAAAAATGACCAATGTGAGGCCCAGCTATGAGTCTATGACACGTAAATAATACCCCGATGGTGACAGTTTGACGCCTTTAAGCAGTTGTCTTTGTCCTGGATTTTTACAATCATACAGCTTCTTTGCTTTACTGGTGGGATTTTGTTTGTCGGTAATTTGTATTGGCGTGCCCCTGCATTATTTGAGTGGTGACAGCTACCTTGCAACAGCCACTAGCTGGATGAGAAAAGAATCACGAGTTTACCACGGGGTATCATGTTGTGATGTTGACATGGACTCAAAATGGGAAATTAAATTTAAGGGTATATTATAATTTTGGTCCATAAGTATCTTTATTTAATTTTAATTTCATTCATTTTAATATTCTCAATTTTGGTTCCATAAATTTAAATTTTCATAATTTTGGAATTTTTCTGAAATTCTGTCTAATATTTAACGGCCACGAGCATTGAAAACTTAACGACCACGTGAGTTCAAGTAAGAGCAACATTAACTTTAATTTTTTAAAACCTTTTCGGGAGAATATTCCGGCAGAATATTTCAGTGGACCCCGGAACTCCGGCAAAAAAATTCCCCCGGAAAATTCTGGGGATCTTTGAAACAATATTCCGTTGGAGTTTTTTTAATATTAATATTACTATATATTTAAACGAAACCCATAGACAAGCTTGGAAGTAGCTCAATGACAAAGTAATAGATTTGCATCTAAGAGGTCTTAGGTACAAGTCCAAGTAAGAGCAACATTAATTTCAATTTTTTACAACCTTCCCATGGGAATATTCTGGCAGAAAATTTCCATCAGAAAATTTCCTCTTGAAAATTCCGGGGGTCTCCGGCGGAATATTCCCCTGGAAAGGTTTTAAATTGTTTTAAAAAATAATAATAGTGTATGTATAAAAGAAAAAATAAAAACATAAATGGAAAATTTTAGAAATAGCTTAGTAGCAAAGCATGACGTATCTATTCAAGAGGTTTTATTGTTCATTCAATATTTTTTCTTTTAACATTATCTTTTTCAAAATAGTTAATAAATTATTAAATCCCAATGAATTTTGACCAATTAAAATTACAAATTAAAAGAATTTATGCATATGTTTATATAGTATGTGTTCATATAGTATATAGAATATATATGTTTATATAATATCAATACTATCTTTTAACTATTATTATTTATACTATCTTTTAATTGTGTATAATATATTTATAGGTATACTTATGTTTATATAGTATAAATACTATCTTTTAACTATAGTTACTTATACTATCTTTTAATTATTTATAATATATTTATTGAAATACATATGTTATATAGTATCAATACTATCTTTTAACTATGATTATTTATACTATCTTTTAATTATGTATAATATATTTATAGATATACATATGTTTATATAGTATCAATACTATCTTTTAACTATTGTTACTTATACTATCTTTTAATTATTTATAATATATTTATTGGAATACATATGTTTATATAGTGTGTGTGTGTGTGTATATATATATGTTTATGTAGTAAACATAATACATATGTTTATATAATATCAATACTATTAGCAGACATAAGGATTTAAAAGCCTCAGACGAATAGTAATAAGAATAAATTATAAAAAATAAATTACAAACAATAATTAACTTCAAAAATTAAGAATAAATTACAAAAAATAAATAGCTCAAAATTATAAAAAATTAATAAAATAAAAATAAAAATAATTAAATAAATATATAATACGTATAAAACAAAACAAGATACAATACAACTTCTTTCAATAGTTTGGCGGTGAAGGGTTGGTCATCCAACCTTGGGGTCATGAGTTTGAATTCCTTCAACTACAAAAATATGCACATTTTGGAAGACACTATTCCAGAAGCGGCGGAGCAGCAGCAGCGGCGACGGCGACCTAACTAGCCTCCGGTGGATTTCCGGCTGAAAATGTCATTCCGAGGCCATTTTTCTCCGACGAGCACGATTCCGCCAAAATTAGAATTTTCCGGCAAAAATTCCTCCTAAATTTAGTCGGAATTTGCTTGTTTTCCTGTAGTGAGCTCAACTCGCAAGGCTTGTGAGTTGGCTTGACTCGTTTGCATCCACAACTTTGATCCAATCATATCGTGTATTAAATAGTTTTTGTCAAATAAAATAAATATGAAATGAACCACATTCATTTGTGGTGTGTGTGTGTGTATATATATATATATATATATATATATATATAAAGCCCAACTCTTGATGTATTGAAGAATTTTCAAGGTCTAAATAGGTTTGAGTCATTAGATATCAAAATATACACTACGTTTGGTTCTTGTATTTTGTTGAGGAACAAGTAAACGATATGGAGATCACTAGCAATTGAGAAAGTAGAAAAATGAAATGTATGAATTTATGTTCACCGTCTTAGACAAGATTGTGTTGGGCAAACCACCTATGCGGGGGGACAAGCAATGAAAACCCATTACACTTCAGGAAAGAATCCGTTTTCCAGCGAAATTTGTTCCATTGGAAAAAAACGCCCCCGGAAAGAGGACTTCTCAGGGGAATTCCGGTGGAAAGCCGACGGATAAATCCCCTGGAATATCAGAATTTCAAAAACGCGATTCTGCTTGAATCTCGTCTTGGTGAATTCTGGCGGAAAGCCAGTGGATAAATCCCCTAAAATATTACGGGGGAATTCTGGGGGAATTTTTTTTTTTTAAATTTAATTTTTGTTTAAAAAATATATAATTTTAACATATGTTTGTTTACACAAATACGAAAAGCTAAAATGAATTGAAAAATACGCAATAATATATATATATATATATATATCATATTATTTTAATATCTCATATTCTTCCAAGCACAATTCAAATATAAAATACATAAAATCAATAAACAAAAAAAAAATAACAAAACATTGTTCACACCACAAATAAAAAGTATTTTTCCATCCATGTTTCAATGTTACGGCCTTTATATAACCTATACAATATGGACATTTCAATTTACAAGCAATCATCCAACCAGACAACATCTAATAAGCCAAAAAATTATTGATCGTCCACATTAATGCAACTCTTATAATAAAATTCTGCTTTGTTGATGCATCATACGTGTCAACACCGACTTGCCAAAGTTCTTTCAACTCATCAATAAGTGGTTGCAAATACATATTAATGTTGGCTTTTGGGTTTTATGGGCCTGGAACAATGGATGTCAAAAATATGAAGGGCATTGACATACATATCTCAAGTGGCAAATTATGTGATGTTTCAATTACCGGCCAATATAAATAAGGCGATGCAGATTGTGAATAAGGTGTGAGTCCATCAGAACACAAAGCAAATATGATATTTCTAGGTTCAACAACGAAATCGGCATAAACTTTATCGCATCAGAATCATTTTTATAATACAATATGCATCCATTTACAAAACAATCAATCTTATAGCTGATTAAACCTAATTTTTTAACAAATTACTGCGCCTCATAAAAATTGGTCGGAAGGTCATGCGAGATAGGCATTATTTCAGACATTAACTGTATTATTTCATCAACATGGCCCCGTGCGATATTATAGTCAGTTTTGATGCTCATTAAGCTTGTCGTAGCAAATAACGGTCAATAGTCTTTGCAGCCAGGCCAAATTGGTTTGTTAAATTCACTCAAGAAGAGAAGGTTTTGGTGGTCATGAAATGCGAACAGTGAATGTAGCTTGTTTAGAGTATGTTAACATCCTTAGCTTCTACCTATCTATCAGCATTGACATCATCTAGGTTCCTTGAGGAAATTTTTAAACCCTTCGAGTGTTTCCAAATTGATGAGATTAATACAAAGTCATGTACTTCAATGCATATAATATAAGGGGGTGAGAGTCAGGATATCCCCCATTTGCCTACCATCTGCACGAGATACAAGCTAGATCGGTTATTTTCTTGGAAGTGTTGTATCTCTCGCTCGACTAAATTCCTCAGTATAGCAGCCTTCAAATACTGGTAGATTATGTGTCGCCAGAAAAATGCTGATGATCTATAACTGCCGTGCTCACTTTAGCTTTCTCTAACTTGAATTCAATTCTAATACTGGATTGAGATGAGGTAGTGGAAAGGCACTTAATTGTGCTCCAGGGAATAGGACTCGCAAGTGTGTTCTGTTGGCGACAACGGTGGTCATCTGTCTGATTGAAATCATCTACTTTAGTGTTACAACTGAAGAAATATTAGAACTATTTATCCATATGGATGATTGTTAAAAATCTTCATCTGCTTTTGCTGGAAATACCCTGACATGGGCTTTGATAGCCCAAATATTTCTTTGGTTTCTGAAATAGGTATTGCAGTCCAAACTGGATACTTATTCACGTCATGATTTAACTAATATCTTGTTGGTAGTAATATGCGTGTAACAATCTCAGATGTTCCAGCTCCGCTTGCAACCAAAATATATTATTCCCAAAGAAATCATTGTCTCCGAAGAGCCATCTGTCACATGTTCTTTGAGGAATCGAGCAAGGAATCAAACGGTGAGGTCTCAAATGTTGAAGTACAACAAGTAAATACAGTTCCTACACAAATTTCATCTCCAAACACCTTTTATCATGAACAAGTTGCGAACCAGCAGGTACCCCTCTGCCATTTTATATCTTGTTATATTGGCTCCAATTTCACTTTTTAATGCTCTGTTGAGAGCCATGAGTTCTAAGTTCTTTGTTAAAGTTATCATTCATAAGACATTAGATGTTAACTGATGGAAGCAAATATTTACCTTTGTAAAAGTTATACATCAAATTTTATTTATTTATTTATTATTATTATTATTATTGTTATTTTGACATGCTAAAGTTGGCTGCATGTAACTGGAAATGAAATAATGGGAATAAAAACCTAAGTATTAATTCTTTGTTGGAGCAGAGAGAAGACCATATTTTGCATCTGGCCCAAACACCTGATCAAATTCTTGCAGCAAGTTCAGACTTCTGTGTCGGCAAATCAGGAGGATTCATTCCATCCCTGAGCACACCTTCGCAGCTTACTGTGAATGATACTCTAGGACCTCATTATATATCAAACTCTTATTCTTTTGCTGGAAAACCAGGTAAGTTAGTTTCATCAGTTTTTGGTGGTTTGTGTAGTCTCATCTTTTATTTTTGGGTTCGTTCTTCCATTGTTGAAATAGTGTTGGTTTTGCTTACTGCTTACAACTTGAGCATCATTTTAACAGAGTTGCTAGTATGAAGAGAACAAAACTTTTATATCACTATCTTCATCTTATATGTGTTTCATATAGTAGCTCTACTTGCATGTTATTTTCTCTGTTAACAGGTAATGGGAGCCTTGAAATTTGGTTATTTAATAATATGATTTTTGCACAAACCCTCTAGGTACAGTTCAGCAGGGCAGGGGAAGTGTTCCGGTTGTATAGGACTCCTGAAGGAGAATTTTGCTTGGTACATCTGTTCTCTTTTTGCTCTAAATTATGAATTAGGCTGCATTTTGAATCCTGAAAAGGAAAATATCTACCTACAGCAGTAGCGTGCTAGATCAGATTTTTAACTGTGATCACTTCACACCCACCGCTGATTTAAGATTGTGCAGTGTACAGAATTATTACTAATTTTGTCTAACACCCCTCCAAATATACTGAACATTAAAGCAACAATATGGAAATCACTAGCAATTGAGACAGTAGAAAAATGAAACGTATGAATTTCTGTTCGCCTTCTTAGACAAGACTGTTCCATTGATGATGATCTGGAAACATTGTGATGCAGCAAAGTCATTCATCTTTGATGAATGTAAAATATTCTTACATTTAAATTCTGCTGAGTCTGAAAAACAGAAATCTGAATCGCACCAAGATACTTATGTTTTCTTTACTTTTTGTAGAAACACTGTTACATTTCTGTTGATTTGTCTCCAATATTGATAGATACTAAGTAGTGACCAGAAATATACATTATTCCACATTGTGAACATTGTGGGTTGCGTGGGATCTACTTGATGGCTCTATTGAAAAAAACTTCAAGTTGTAGCTTCCACTTGGAAATTATAAGAGTTAGACTATTTGCACTTAAAACCTATCTTGACAGGTAAATAAATACCCCGATGGTGACAGTTTCACACCTTTATGCTGTTGTCTTTGTCCTGGATTCTTATAATCATACAGCTTGTAGCTCAATGAGCTTTGTCTTACCGGCAAGATGGAGATCCCACGCTGTGGGTTCGAGTTCGCGTAAATGCGGGTATTGTTCTAGTCATATATATGCGGGTTATAGCTCAATGAAAGTTGTTAGTGGAAATGGAAAAAAGTCATGGTCCTATTCCTGTGCTTCGGTAGTTTTGGCCTTGCTTAACCCTCCAATTTCCTTTTTTTGAGGATATGTCAAGTGAAGAACCACTATGGCCTTTAGATTGACTTGGCATTGCTGTCTCACAATTCATAGAATGAATATTTTGCACATACATTTAGGGCACGATTACTTTTATTGTTAAAATTTGCGTGATTTGATTATCGATGGTTTGAACTTTTATGATTGTGGTCATCTGTCTTCCAGCTCCCCTTCTCGATCCGTCCCTAAATCAAAATGTGACTATTAGTGCTATTTTAGATATTTTTTGAAGGTAAATAGTATGGGAATGGGGACGCACCATGTTGATACAATGTGGTTGTGCCCTTGTCATAAGTGAGTGGTGACAGCTACCTAACTGGAGGAGCCATAGCTAAAAAGATAAGAAAAGAATCATGAGTTAAGCCAAAGCTATCAACGTGTGATGTTTGCATAGACTCAGAATGGGATAATTTAATTATCAGGTGGGGAAGATCTTTTAAAGGAGAAAAATGAATGGGGAACTCATCCTATTGTTCCTTAGATGGATTTTGCCTTGTTCAAAGGATACAACTAAGATACCTCTATGTAACTGTGGCTGATGTTAGGTTGATACGGTTTAAATAACAATTCTTTTATGGATTGGGCTTTAGGTTTCATATATGCAACTAGCAATTGTGATTGGGGGTGCAAACGAATAGTGAGTTGAGTTGAGCTGAATTGAGTTTAAGGCAAAATTTTCGAACTTGAGCTCGAGCTTGAAATATGTATATTAGGCTTGAGCTTGGTTAGACTAAGCTTGAATTTTCCAACAACTTGAGTTGTTCAAGCTTGATTTGACCTCAAAAATTTTTATTTAATAAGATAATACAAAATATAATTTATTTTGCTTTTTATTCTCTCAAATTATTATTTATAATTAAAAATATAATATAATATAATTGTATTGTGCAGTAATATACGTATATATTACTGATATGATAAATATATGTTAACAATATAAAATATATTATTAAAAATATAAAAAAATATTAAAATAAAGTCTTGGTTGGCGAGCCTCGAGCCTAGGCACAAAAAGCTTGCGATTGATTCGAGATCAAGCTTGAGTTTGGCTCGTGAAGCTCGTGAACCAGCTCAACTCGTTTGTACATGTAGCTATAATCCAATTGTATTTGTAAATTTGAATAGTTTTTGTCGAATGAAATGCATATGGAGTGGATCATAGTTGTTTGGCGCATATATGTAAGGTCCAACACTTGGGTGGTGTTTGGTAGTATTATAAGATTATGTATGATAATGGAATCATTGGAAACACATGCCATAAATATGTTATCAATTTGTTGCATAAATTTGTTTGGTGACATGTATTATTTTATAAGATATTATTCAAAAAGTGTTTGGTAGTGTTTTTTTTCTCCCTATATGATTTAAAAGCAAATTACTAAAACCCCTTAAATTCGGTCCCAATATATAAATTTAAGGATAATATAGTAAATTACAACTTCTATCAATTCAATTCAAATCAATTGGAAATACATTCTACTCCATGGTGGGATGTGTTATCTCATATTTTGATAGATAAAAAATTGAACCTAAATTTTATAAAGGGCAAAAAACAAAAAAATACATATTCTACCAAATGTAATTATGAGTGTGATACTCATACAATTCCACCCACAATCCCCTACTAAACTCATCCTTAGTGTATAGAAGAATTTCGGGGTCTAATAGGTTTGAGTCCTTAGATATCATAATATAGACTAGATTTGGTTCTTGTATTTGAGGAATGAGCAAACGAGAAGTTTTCTTAAGTTATCCACCCAATGAACACTTTTGGAAAAACTTAATGGAGGTAAGAATGGGTATCCCAAATTGATTTGATGAAATATTTTGAATTCTTATTTTATAAAATACTCATCAAATGTAAGCTAGTTATACTCAAATGTGTATATAAAACCCGCATAGTACACGGGATATGAAATAATAGACAACATCAAGACACATAGGGAAATTCTAGTTCAGGCTCAACTTGGTCGAATAAGTGTTTGTGAAGGCACGTAGATGACTAATGTTATATTTTTCTTACTAGCTTCCTTTAATTAATATTTTTTAAAGTTGAGGGTTGAGGTTGGTTTGTACTGAATGCGGTAATATAAATTGCATTTAATAACACACACACACACACACAAATAATCAAAACACAAATAATCAAAATGAGAGTAATTTTATTGTGATAGGTTTAATAGATAGATATTTTAACTAGTTTAATTAAATAATGATTGATATTTTTGATTTAAAAATATGCTTATCCTCTTTTGCTCAAAAAATCTAATAAATAAATAAATTAAGAAATATTGATTTTTGTAGTCCATATATTCTTTTTTTTTTATGTCTCCTGTGTTTGCTCTTTTTTCTTTCTTTTTTGTTTTTAACGTATGATGTGGCATGCATCTCCATTCTTTGGACACATCATCGCTGTCAAAAGGAGGGAATGTTCCAGTATGGAAGTAAATGTACTCAAAGGCAGAAGATACCCTCGAAAGAGGTTCGATAGTAAAGGGTGTCTCATAATGAAGTGAAACTTATGAGAGGAGACCACCCACTAGGGCTACCTAACAAGATGCCCTAGAAAGAGGTTTGACAGTAAAGGAGGCCTCAGAGTGATGAGAAATCCATGAGAAGAGTCATGCTACAGGCCTACCTTATATAAGCTTTGAGGAAAATATCTTCGAAGGAGGGTTTGCTGAGATCCTTGAGTGGTTTAGCTCACTAGGCTAAGGTCTAGATACATTGAACGATCTCAAAAAGTCTAAAAGATGGAGCAATATCGAGGGATGAAGGCCCCGTTCTAGGGCAAGTATGCCATGACCCCTCAGGCAGTGCAATTGACCACTAGAGCGCTTAAAGGGGCTACCAACAACCCTGTCAAATATGGGCAACCATTGTCATCTAAATCCTATTGATAGGGCGTGGGGGGTACTTTTCAGTCCCATGTGTCATTAGTGTTCTTTCTTAAATGTAATGTTGGGCATTAAATGTTTAGGATATGTATTAAATGCAATATCGAGTCTCATTAATGAAAGTAAGACCTAGCCATCATGGGGAGTCCAAGAAATGACAAAAAGTATGTCCGTATGTACTTTATATATCAATTAAAGGACCAACCTCCATCAACCAAGTCAAATCAAAGCCTCTTGCATATAGATAGGCTCCCGACCTCAACAAAAAACGTATCTAATATCCAATATCCTTCATAACCTTAAGAAAAGTATTGCTCATCTTCTTCTCCCCTTTTCATTCCCAAATAGTATTTACTTTACTAATTTGAGCTTTGAAGAGCCTTTGCCAAAGCAAAATCAGCTAGTTTCATGATTACTCCTCCTTTTGGATAGGTGGGCTGCTAGCACATCAATTGAAGTAATCAAGCCTCGCCACATGATGGATCCAAAAAATCCCCGCATCAATGTACATATCATAAAATAAGATTAAAGAGCCAATGCACAAAAGGGTTTTGGAATCTGGGGTTTCTTGCAATGCTTTATACTTTTAGCACCACCATTAGTTAACAACATTGGACACTTTATAAATTACGTTTGGCGTCCATAGATTCTAAACTTCTTTAATGAAGTTCCTACAATCCTCATGGAGAAATAAATTATTTTGTAACTTGGAAATGAAATAAAACAAGATTCCACTTTCTTGAGAATTAAGTTTGCAATAAAAATCTTGTTGCCCTAAAGGCCCAACAATTTTATTCAACTTTATACACGTGGTTTGATCAAATCTTTACATTTGCCGTATATTCGTACAATGGAATAAGAAATGAAACACAATTTGAAATAGAGGATCTCAAGTGATCGTTTTATTAGGATGATGGTTGTACACACATAGACACACATATATATGTGTGTATTATATATTATGCATCATGCATTATATATAGAGAGATAAATAATGAAAGATCTAGCAATTCAGTTATTGAGCATTAAAGTTTAGAAAAGCACGTTTCGTAGCACGAGAGGGACACCATATTGTGGCAGCATATTCATGGAAACAAAGGGTCCATGTGCATAGGTTGGTGAGAGCTCAAAGGAGAATTTACGTAGAAACAATGCCACAAACACTTTGGCTTCCAAGAATGCCAAGTTTACCCCTATGCAAATACGGGGACCCCAGCCGAAGGGGAAGAATGCCGAGTGGCCGTTGGATGCTTTCACCACCCCATCGGAAAATCTCTCCGGTTTGAACTCTAAAGCGTCGTCGCCCCAAATTCTAGGGTCTCGGTGCACGAGAAGGGTCGGCAACATCACCATCGTGCCCTTCGGTATGAGCAGCTCTCCCAAGTTTGTGTCCTCGTCGACCACTCTGCTGAGCTCGACCGATGGAGGATACAAACGCAACACCTCATGGAGAATCATGTTTATCTATATTAAGGCAAACAGACGAAGAATGATTATTAGGTGGATTCAATCAAGTAGTGGATGTAGGAAAATTCTTGGTATGAGTTGAAATGTCAGGATTCATGCTCTGGCGGAATCTTATCATGTAAAAAATATTTGGGTTGGTCATAGGGGACATCCCTGAGCAACTAGTGAAATTACAAATTGCTCCCCTCTTCCTTTAGAAATTACAAAAACCTCTTCTTTAAATTTACAGAGTTTACGTCCATTGGGGCTTTTAGGTGAAATTCGCGAATTTCAATAAATAATATTTTTACAATGATTTTAATTCTAATCTCAGTTAGGTGTAGTGTAGTGCATGCCGGGCATGAGAGATAATAAGAGTACATGCCAGGAAGTTGTAGTGCTTAACTACGTTAGTAGTTTTTTTCCTTTTTTTAATCCAAAATCCTAACAGATGTAAAATACTTTGTAAACCTAGAGGTTAGATTCTGGTCATTTCAAAATGAAGAGCTCATGCGTGCAATCTGTAATTTCACTCATTTTTAAGATGAGCCCCATATGTAAACCCAATTATAGCATGAATCGGACCATGGAAAAATTTCTTGTAGTGCACAAAAGAGCAATACCCGAGAAAGATAACCTACAATACTCACAATTTTTAGCTGGTTCACGTCGTCGGCTTCGATTGTGTTCTTGTTCCCCAAGACTTGAAAAGCCTCCTCTCTTGCTCGAGCTTGCCAATCTTGGTGAATGGCAAGCATAACTGTGGTCCAAGTAATGAGAATAGCAGTAGTATCATGTGCAGCAAGGTAAAAAAGCTTGCATTGTTGAATTATCTCATGCAAAACCACATTCCTATCTTCAGTAGTGTCTGCTTCATCAAATTCATCCAAGAACATATCAAATAAGTCAAGTTCACCATTGATTTGTCCTGTCTTTCTCTTGTTTAACCTTTCATTGATCTTGTTAGTAAATATGACTTTTAGTTCCTTCTCGATTTCATTGGCCCTCCTGTATCTCTTGGTTGGGATGTACCTATATATAAAGAAAACCAACGTCAATTTGAGAGGCAAATAAATCATTAACTAGTAAGTGTCTCGTCGCCATCAGAGACGGAGTCAGAAATTTTTGTTTGAGGGCGAGAATAAATTTTTATAAAATATTAAAAGTATTTTTTTTTGTTTGTAGGCCACCGAGAGTTGGGGATTTAAAATATCCAAAGGAAACATGTAAAATTTAGTTTGATCTAAACCTGGGTGACCCCACCTGCCAACCTCCTAGTTTTGCTGATGCTTGTCATCTCTGATCTACTGTGATGGGAAAATATCTTGATCTTGCCAATCTAATTTTCGTAAATTATGTGTTCTTTGTGAAAATCACACACACATCCCCTAACGTGTGCACGGCAAAAGTTACAATTTCAGTCGTGTAAAAATTAAATATGGGTTTTGGCAATTTTGGTATGCATGTATTCCCATTTTGCAAACTAAGCCCTACGAGTTCTCAAAATTCTCCGATTGGGAACAAATTTCACTAGAAATTACAAAACTCACGTGTGCTTCCTGACCTTTTTTTTCATGTGAATTTCATAATTTCTAGTGAAATTTGCTGAATTCAAAAAACTCGTAGGACTTAGTTGAAAATATGAAATCCATGTGTACCAAAAACGGCAAACCCCCATCCTTAATTTGCACATGATTAAAATTGCAATTTCCCCTAAGTTTAATAACTATAATAATTTTTCATCAAAAAAAAAAAACAACAATAATAATTAACTTACTGCTCTCCAGGAATACTGAAAGGTTGAGCCTGATTTGAAATAAGCGTGAGTTCAACGATGAGATTGAAAGTCGTCTTTACAAGGTCAGTGAACGGGGTACTGAACAATATCTCTGATGCTAGAGAAGCCGTGTAGTTTGGGAAATAAGGATAAACATCAATCACGTGACCAGGGGAACCATTCTTTGCGACCATCTTGCTCCACTCATCTAGGATCTTCTCACATTGCTTTTGCATCATACCCGTCATGTTCTATGATAGCCAAAAAATTTATTGAGTTGGGTCATGTTCAATCAAATTAAATTGTTGGAAATCGTAATTTCAAAATTTCCAAGTCTAGGCAAACAATTTAAGTGTTTAAGAATTCGAACTAGTTGGAAAACGGTTAACATTAATCTATTATCTAGAAAGTTGTTTTTATATGAATATAAATATGATTGTCTTGAGTTATTTGCATTTGAGCATAAGCTCCAGGACTATGTCACTAAAGTGGGTAGTCAACAATGTAAAACTGAGTGATATCAAGACTCAAAATATTAATGCAATATGCACCAACTTTGTGCATTTATAAAAATTCCAACGCTAACTACACGCATATATATATATATATATATATATATGTATGAAATAATTTTAAAGTTAAATTATATCCGGCTCCGCTTATGACCATAGACAACAAGTGATGCATGAGATCATCTTGAATTGATTCATGCATGAAACTATAATCTATTTATTTTGTTGTGAAATGCATGGAGAAATTAATAATCGTGACCTTCAACTTGTCTAAATGAAAAAGCGGGTTGAGCTTTTTCCTGAGTTTGCTCCATTTCTGACCCTCGTATCGAACAAGGCCCCCAATCAGCCGTCGGACTAATGGACTAGACACGTTGAAAGACTTGTGAAACGTCGAGTGTTTGTTCAATACAGTTTTCACCAGATCAACGTCCATTACCAAAACCACCGCTCTGCACCCCACCCACATGAAACACTTGTCTCCTGTTCATGATCACAAAAAGACTGTAAAGTCATGCAGATAAGTTGTATTAAACACACACACACACACACACACTTAGAACATATAATGTGCGATAAATTATAATGAAATGTCTCAATATCTACTTGCAATGATCGTCTCATCTGGCATTTATCAAGAAAGACACACACAAAACTCAAACAACGCGATCGTCTTAAAAAGTCTCACTATCAACTCGTAGTGATTGTCTCAACAGGCATCTACAGCTCGGTGTGTGTTGTGTGTGTGTGTTGGGTGTGTGTGGGTGGGGGGGGGGGGGGGCGCATAAAAGAAAGGGAAAATTTCATAAAACCCTATGTGGTTTTGTTTATTAACTGAAAACCCTTGTTTAAAAATATGTAAACACACACCATGTTTTCTAAAATCCTGCGCCTAGGGCTGTAAATGGGTAAGTGAAAATCCATTTACTATTCGCATTCGTATCCGTTTGTAGAGTATATTATCCGTATCCATATAAAGCGGATATTATCCGTATTCGATTACAAGTATCCAAATAATAAATACGGATATGGTAATTACATATCTGCTTCGTTTAATTTCCACCCTGAATATGTATTCGATGGATATATTTAATTATTTAATTATATCCGTTATCCGTATTCGATAAATAACATTAGAAAATTATTATTATTATTAGTAGAAGTAGTGTGTGTATATATTTGATGTCTTCTTATAAGTAAAATAGATAGGAAAAAAAATCTAATTGACTCATATTTTCATAATTTACAATGAAATAAAAATATAAGTAACTATATTAACTTTACATATATTAATTAGCATATACTATACAAAAATTTCAATTAGCTAAGTTATATATATTTATTTGATTTTTTTATTTATATAAATAGATTCGAATATTCAGATAAGTGAATTTAGATATTCAATCGAATATTTGGATAATTATAAGCATAAACGGATATTCAGATATCTGTATATCCATAATTTTGTCAGATTTTCAGAAATACTAAACAGATTCAAATATATCCGAATTTACAAAATATTCGTTAGATTCAAATTCGGATATGAGGTTTTGAATATCCGTCGGATTCAAAAGGTTTTGAATATTCGTCGAATTCGAATACAGATACGAATATCGGAGAATTTAATCAGATACGGATTTGGATGCTACATATCTACTCAATCCGTTAATATCTGTTTACACCCCTTCCTGCACCAAATCCCCTTTCCGTCATAAGATAATGACGTGTGTAATACCCTTTCTGTCATAAGATAACGACACTTGTATTACATGCGTCTGGTGTGCGAAAGTTAATGATTTTTAGCACTTTTTACAAGTAAATTGACTAATATACTCCTACATTCATACATTTAAATATAATTATCTAATATAACAAATAAACCCCTTTAGTTTGTTTAAATTTTAATTAAGTCCTTATTCTTTTATTTCTAAAATTTTAAATTGCAAATTAGCCCTTTTTTAATTATGTTTAAAAATTATTTTTTTATTTGTTTGGAAAAAAATATTTTTATTATGACATTTTTAGAAAAAAATTTATTATGATAATAAAAATAATTAAAAATGCATTCAATTTTATTTTAAAAAATATGAATATAGATTGTATTATTTCTTTACAAAAAAACTTTAATAATAATAGTAATATAATTTATTTAATTTTTTAATACAAAAAATTTAATTTATTATTTTTTTTGTCATCTTCCTCGCTTCCTTCCCCCACTCTCATAGGGATGCAAACGAGCCAAAGCCTTTGCCTTTTTTTCAATCTAGAGCTTGAGCTCGAATCAAATAGATCGAGCTAAAGCTCGATGAGCCAAGAAAAAATAGGCTCGAGTTCGGACTCGAGCTTGAGTTCGAATATTTTCAATCATTTTATTATATTCAAGCTGCAGGCTCGAGTTCGAAAATTAATATATAATTTATAATTATATATATAATTATATAAAATAAAAAATAAATATTAAAAAAACAAGAGGCTCGCGAGCCTATGAACAAGAATTACTTGGCTCAAGCTCGACTTGAAACTTATACAGGCTCGACTCGAATTATTTGAATTCGAGCTCGAACCTTTGTCGAGCCAGGCTCGATTCATTTGCATCCCTACTCTCACCCTTGCACCTTCTTCTTCTTCACTCATTCTTCCTCCACCATCGCCATGCCACCACCACTGGTACCATCATACTAATGCCGATGCCGATGACGATGCCACCGATTGTCCAAAACCCTAGTCTACTTCCTCCACCGCCAACTCCATGCTGCCACAGAAAATCCTAGATTTGGCCCTAAATCCAACTCCAAGCCCTATCTCCACCTTCTTCTTCCCCCCACCTTTAGATTTCACCTCACATTCCTCAATCATGTCAAGATCGGTTTTTTTTTTTTGAAGTTTTTTTTCTCCTTAAGGGTCAATCCCAATCAGATCTGGCCTCCTCAACCTTTTCCTTCTTCCTTCTGTGTGTGTGTGTGTGTCTTTTGTGTGCGAGTGTGTTGTGTTTATTGGGCTGTGTGTGTGTGTGTTAGGTGTGGTGTGTGTGTGCTATTATGTGTATATATATTATATACATGTAAATATATATATAAGATATATAATGTGTGTGTAAATATATTTACACCGTGATGTATACCTTGATGGTTTCAAAACGGACGGGATCTCCTACCCCGAAACGATGCCTCATCTCATGCCCCATACTCTAGATTTACTTAACGGCTTATTATTTAGTTGTGTTAATTATATTTTTTCCGTTATCTCAACTGATAAGTAAATCTTGAAGATTTACATGTGTCACGAATCTAGAGTATAGGGTATGAGATGGGGCATCGTTTTGGGGTAAGGGATCCCGTCCGGTTTCAAAAGTGTCTCAATATCCCTTTGCATGGCAGTCTTCACAGGTTAGGAAAACACCCACGTGTACAGAAACTCATACTAACTTAAAACATATAATTAACCTCATGGTTTTAAAAAGTGTCAGCAGTCCACTTACTTGCAATGATCGTCTCAGCAAGCATCTATGAAGATTAAAAAAAAAAAAGAAAAAGAAAGAAAGAACACACACACACACACATACATATACAAACTCACACTAACTTAAAAACATATAACATCTTAGTATCTACTTGCAGTTATCGTAGATCTCGACATGCAGGTTTGCCATGTATAAATATATATGTATATATATATATATATATACCGTATGTTCGTATGGTCTTAGAAATGAATGGCATGACGCGATGCTCGATATTATTGCCGAGGGGTATGGGTTCGGAGTAGGATCGGCGGTACATGAGGGCAGTCTCTCTGGCGTCTCCCCACAAGAGCTTGTAAGGGCTGCCTCTGAGTCCTTGCTGCCTGAGGATCTTCTCTGTTCTCTTGGGTCTGATCCAGATCCAGTTCAACAATCTCCATGCTATGATCACTATAGCTATTGTCAACAATGGAGTGATAACAATGGATGATCCCCACATTCTTGTTGTTGATGAGAATATTGTTGGAGCTTGAATAACTTGCTCACTTCGATTTATAGGAGAACTTGGGGGTAAATACCACAATGTTTGATGAAGATATTTTGATTGGAAGTTTGTAAAATAACTTGAAACATGAGCTAAACCTAAGCATTTTGATTAATTGGATGTTTGTAAAATAACGTGAAGGGTGAATTACACTGAGTACCCCTGAGGTTTGGCTAATTTACGAAAAACCTTCCTACTTTTTCAAAAATTACCAAAAACCCCCTAAGGTTATATCCATATTACAAACTTATTTGAATTTTCGAAAATACCCCTTCCCTATGTTTGGGTAATTTACACTGACCACCCTGAGATTAGGTTAATTTACGAGAAATTCCCCTGTGGTTTCAAAAATTACCAAAAACCCCCCGAGGTTATACCAATATTACAACTAGCACCTACTTAGGTTGACTTATCAATAATATTAAATCTTTTTTCCCCCTCTGTAATATTGTTATCATAAAATTTTCATATAATAGATTTGAAAAAAAAATGTGATTATTTATTCAAATAAATATTCTGAATTTAATGCATTAAAGGTATCTACCAACACATCAAATATATTATATTATCGCTAATACGGAGTAAATTTAAGAGAAATGAAGTTAGAGTCCTCAAGCTAAATAAAGTTTTTAAGTGCATTATTTAATTTCAATTTTTTATTTCAATCAATGTTTATATTTCTCATTTCACATAATGGATATATACGATGCATATAATTATATTTTTCTCAAATATAAATTTAGCACATATTACGTATATTGAGTATAAATTCATAACATTAAATCCGGAATATTTATTTGAATAAGTAATCACATTTTGTTTTCAAATCTATTACATGAAAATTTTATGATAACAATATTACAGAGGAGAAAAAAAAAAAGAATTAATATTGTTGATAAGTCAACCTAAGTAGGTGCTAGTTGTGAATTAGTATAACCTCAGGGGGGTTTTTGGTAATTTTTGAAACCACATGGAGTTTCTCGTAAATTAGTCTAATCTCAGGGTGGTCAGTGTAAATTACCCAAAAAAAAGAAAGGGGTATTTTCGAAAATTCAAATAAGTTTGCAATATGGATATAACCTTAGGGGGGTTTTGGTAATTTTTGAAAAAGCAGGAGATTTTTCGTAAATTAGCCAAACCTCAGGGGTGGTCAGTGTAATTTTTCCTAACGTGAAACATTAGCTAGATCAGGTTTGGTTGAATCAGTATTGATTACATGGCGAATGTTCTATATTTTCTCCATGAATGATTAATAATTTGGAGAAAAAAACCAATCAATTGACAAGTATAGATACACTTGTTATGTGATTTGTTAGATTCGATTAAATCCAATTAGGGTAAGAATTTTTCTAAATAACACACCCTCCATAGATTGATATGATCACTTCATACCCCACGCTGATTTAAGATTTTGCAGTATGCATAATTATTACCGACAAGATAAAGAGCCCATGACTTTTCAATAATGGGTTTAAATTTCGTAAATGTAGGTTAAGTATATAACTTATAGCTCAATGGAAAAAAGTCATGGTCCTATTCCTGTGCTTCGGTAGTTTTGGCCTTGCTTAACCCTCCAATTTCTTTTTTTGCGGATATATCAAATGAAGAACCAATATGGCCTTTTTGATTGACGTAGCGTCGCTGCCTCACAGTGGATAGAGTGCATATTTTGAGTGATTGGGTTATCCGTGTCCATGAATTCGTATGGTCATCTGTCTTCCAGCTCTCCCCTCTTCGATCTGTCCTCAAAGCAGAATCTGGCTATTAATACTATGTAAGATTTTGTTTGTCGTTAATTTGTATTGGCGTGCCCTTGTATTATTTGAGTGGTGACAACTACCTTACAACAGCCACAGCTAATATGGATGAGAAAAGAATCACGAGTTTAACACGGGGTGTCATGTTGTGATGTTGACATGGACTCAAATGGGAAATTAAATTTAAGGGTTTATTATAATTTTGGTCTCATAAGTATATCTTTATTTAATTTTAATTTCATTCATTTTAATATTCTCAATTTTGATTCCATAAGTTTTAAATTTTCATAATTTTGAATTTTTTTTGAAATTTTGTCTAATCTTTAACGGTCACGAGCATTGAAAACTTAACGACCACGTGAGTTCAAGTAAGAGCAACATTAGCTTTATTTTTTTAAACCTTTCCGGGGGAATATTTCGGCAGAATATTTTGGTGGGGTATCCGGCGAAAAAATTCCCCCGGAAAAATCCGGGGATATTTGAAACAATATTCCGTTGGAGTTTTTTTAATATTAATATTACTATATATTTAGACGAAACCCATAGACAAACAAGCTTGGAAGCAACTCAATGACAAAGCAATAGATTTGCATCTAAGAGGTCCTAGGTACAAGTCCAAGTAAAATCAACATTAATTTTAATTTTTTAAAACCTTCCCATGGGAATATTCTGGTAGAAAATTTCCCTCAGAAAATTTCCTCTTGAAAATTCTGGGGGTCTCCGGCGGAATATTCCCCTGGAAAGGTTTTAAATTGTTTTAAAAAATAATAATAGTGTATGTATAAAAGAAAAAATAAAAACATAAATGGAAAATTTTAGAAATAGCTTAGTAGCAAAACATGATGTATCTATTCAGGAGATTTTAGGTTCAAATCCAACTAACTATAAAAAATTTCTTTTTAAAAAAAAAGGTTTTTCGGGGAATATATATAATTTCAATATAAATAATATTAATATTACCTCTACTATTATGTTTTCTTATGAATTACGATTGTTCATTCAATATTTTTTTCTTTTAACATTATCTTTTTCAAAATAGTTAATAAATTATTAAATCCCAAGTGAATTTTGACCAATTAAAATTACAAATTAAAAGAATTTATGCATATATTTATATAGTATGTGTTCATATAGTATATAGAATATATATGTTTATATAGTATCAATACTATCTTTTAACTATTATTATTTATACTATCTTTTAATTATGTATAATATATTATAGGTATACATATGTTTATATAGTATCAATACTATCTTTTAACTATTGTTACTTATACTATCTTTTAATTATTTATAATATATTTATTAGAATACATATGTTTATATATAGTATGTGTGTATATATATATGTTTATATAGTATACATATATTTATTAGAATACATAATATCAATATTGTTAGTAGACATAAGCATTTAAAAGTCTCAGACGAATATTAATAAGAATAAATTATAAAAAATAAATTACAAACAATAATTAACTTCAAAAATTAAGAATAAATTACAAAAAATAAATAGCTCAAAATTTTAAAAAAAATAAATTAATAAAATAAAATAAAAATAATTAAATAAATATATAATACGTATAAAACAAAACAAGATACAACACAACTTCTTGCATTAGTTTGGTGGTGAAGGGTTGGTCATCCAATCTTGGGGTCATGAGTTTGAATTCCTTCAACTACAAAAATATGTGCATTTTGGAAGACACTATTCCAGAAGCGGCGGAGCAGCAGCGGCGGCGGTGACCCAACTAGCCGCCGGTGGATTTCTGGCAGAAAATGTCATTCCGGGGCCATTTTCTCCGACGGGCACGAATCTGCCAGAATTAGAATTTTCCGGCTAAAATTCCTTCGAAATTCAGTCGAAATGTGCTTGTTTTCCTGTAGTGAGCTCAACTCGCAAGGCTTGTGAGCTGGCTTGACTCGTTTGCATCCACAACTTTGATCCAATCATATCATGTATTAAATAGTTTTGGTCAAATAAAATAAATATGAAATGAATCACATTCGTGTGGTGTATATATATATATATATATAACCCAACTCTTGATGTATTGAAGAATTTTCAAGGTCTAAATAGGTTTGAGTCATTAGATATCAAAATATACACTACCTTTGGTTCTTGTATTTTGTTGAGGAACAAGTAAACGATATAGAGATCACTAGCAATTGAGAAAGTAGAAAAATGAAATGTATGAATTTATGTTCGCCGTCTTAGACAAGACTGTGTTGGGCAGACCACCTATGTGGGGGGACAAGCAATGAAAACCCATTACACTACAGGAAAGAATCCGTTTTCCAGCGAAATTTGTTCCATTGGAAAAAAAACGCCCCCGGAAAGAGGACTTTCGTTGGAATTCCGAAAACACGATTCTGTCGGAGTTCTGCCGGAATTGCGTTCGGGGGAATTCCGATGGAAAGCCGGTGGATAAATCCCCTGGAATATCAGAATTTCAAAAACACGATTCCGCTTGAATCGCGTCCTAGTGAATTCCAGCGGAAAGCCAGCAGATAAATCCCCTAAAATATTATGGGGGATTCTGGGGGAATTTATTTTTTATTTTTTTTAAATTTAATTTTGTTTAAAAAATATATAATTTTAACATATGTTTGTTTACACAAATACGAAAAGTTAAAATGAATTGAAAAATACGCAATAATATATATATATATATATATATATATCATATTAATTTAAGTATCCCATATTCTTCCAAACACAATTCAAATATAAAATACATAAAATCAATAAACAAAAAAAATAACCGAACGTTGTTCACACCACAAATAAAAAGTATTTTTCCATCCATATTTCAATGTTACGGCCTTTATATAACCCATACAATATGGACATTCCAATTTACCAGCAATCATCCAACCAGACAACATCCAATAAGCCAAAAAATTATTGATCTTCCACATTAATGCAGCTCTTATAATAAAATTCTGCTTTGATGATACATCATACGTGTCAACACCGACTTGCCAAAGTTCTTTCAACTCATCAATAAGTGGTTGCAAATACATATTAAGTGTTGGCTTTTGGGTTTAATGAGCCTGGAATAATGGATGTCAAAAATATGTAGGGCATTGACATACACATATCTGGTGGCAAAATTACATGGTGTTACAATTACCAGCCAATATAAATAAGGCGATGCAGATTGTGAATAAGGTGTGAATCCATCAGAACACAAAGCAAATATGATATTTCTAGATTCAACAATGAAATCGGCATAAACTTTATCGAAATTTTTTCATGAATTTTCTTCTGATGGCTGACACATAACCCTTTCAGGTCGGCGATGCTCTGTATGCCATCTCATGTGTGGCGTTGAACTCGAAGACATATACAATCGTTTTAATCGTGGAATTAGTAGTAGGTAATGCATCCCGCTTAACAGGAATGTGTTTACATCGACCCTTACTTCCAGCAAGAATTTCGCGATATCTAGAGGCAGTACAGAATTTGCAATCCGTCGCATCAGAATCATTTTTATAATACAATATGCAACCATTTACACAACAATCAATCTTATAGCTAACCAAACCTAATTTTTTAACAAGTTATTGCGCCTCATAAAAATTGGTTGGAAGGTCATGCTGGACAGGCATTATTTCAGACATTAACTTTATGATTTCATCAACATGGCCCTATACGATATTATAGTCAGTTTTGATGCTCATTAAGCTTGCCGTAGCAAATAACGGTGAATAGTCTTTGCAGCCAGACCAAATTGGTTTGTTAAATTCACTCAAAAGATCAAAAAAAATTTGAGTTTCCATGTTTGGCGCCTCTTCCATAATATGTTGTTGACTGTTATTCCCGATACCAACTATATCATCTGCAGTAACATATTCCCTAGCAGTATCAAAGCACATATTTGCATATCTTTGTAAGGGATTACTGTCAATATTTTTGGATGAACTTGGTTGAATGCACGATTTATTTGCTCGTATGGATCCTACTTCACCGTTGTCTACCCAAAATCAATAGTTTGCTTTAAAACCAAAATGGAGAAAATGTTCCCTAACCTTAAATGGTTCTAGAACAGCCCACCTTAAATGCTCCCTAACCTTAAATTGCGATATCCCTCTTAACTTTTCATTGTAAGAAATCTCACAAAAATTTTACAGAGTCTCCCCTATAGTTATATCAAAATTTCAAATACAAACAACATATTATAAAAAGGATACAAACTTTTCATACTAATCAAAATATACATTCTTATATATTATTTACTAATTAATATTGTCATAAACTACATACCCACCCCTTACTTCACCACAACATGCAAGCACGTATAAACTACAATAAACAATGGGATTTCCCCCAAATTTCATCCACCATACCCACATCTCACACTAACTTAATAACTACAAACTAACTAATTACATATATATACATACTTAATTATAACTGAGAATATCCAAACAGCTCATATTGAATTAAATATTATCAAAGGTTAGCCACACGTACCTTTTCGACATTATTCCAAATCCACAAAGCTCAACAACTCAAGTACTACAAGAGAAACACCTATGATTTCAAGAAAAATGAGAAAATAAATTATAATAGTACTTCAATAATCTATATCTACTAAAAACCAACAAAATTTTTAACTAAATTTTTTCAAAAAAATTTCACTTCATTGTACAATAATGTAATATAATTTTTTCCAATTATACGTATCAACAAAATTGCAAATATTGCATGTTATACAAAATTTCTCAACTTTACATATCAACTAAATTGCACAATATTGCATGTTATAAAAAAAATTCTTCAACATTACATATCAACTAAATTCTACAACATATAATTTGTAGCATACAAAATTCCTCAAATTTACAACATATAAAATTCCTCAAATTTACAACATGCTATGCAAAAAAAAAAATCCAAATTTCACCACATATAATTTACAAAACATTTACAACTACACTAAAACACATGAATTTACACAACATATAATATATTTAAACATATATAATTTGTTCGAGCTATATAACAATTAATGTATAAAATGAAACAAAAAATTGAAAAAAAAAAACAAGAAAGGGCCTCGATAGGAGGCGACGGCGGAGGGGGACTGTAGAGGTGATGGCAGCGGCGGTGGCGGCGGGGCTGGAGAACAAGAAGAGAGAGGGGTGGAGAAGGAAAGTGTGTGGGGGGAGGGGGGATTCCCTCAGTTTTCCCCCCAAAAAACGTTCAAAAAAATTTTAAAAAAACAATCGGGGGAGATTTTCCCTGGCTTTTCTGGCAGAATTAGTTTTAAAAAAATAAATTTAGAAAAAAAAAAACTTGGAGAAATTTCCCACGGGGCTCCCTTGGAATAGGTTTTAAAAAACATTAAATTAAAAAAAATCAAGAGAAATTTCCTTCGGAAATATTTTTTAAAAAAATTTCAGAAAGTTAGTAGGAATTTTTTTAAAAAATTAAAAATAACTCCGGAGGAATTCCGATGGAATGTAACGGTCAAAATTTGACCATTTGTCCACCAGACATACTTCGTCGACTAATGTCCGGCGGAAAAATCCTGTTATATTTCTTGTAGTGTTAGTACTATTACACACACACACACACACACACTCTTGTGGAGATTAAATTGTATGAGTGATAAGTCCGTATTTATATTTGATTTTGGTGTTTATTTTACCAGAATTATCACATATTTTTGCCTATTTAAGCTTTATTGTGCGCTAATTTGAATTAAATTTTTGCTTTGCATGCTAGAAGGGAAAAATACAATAAAAGACATGAAATTTGAAGTTAGAAGTTGAGCACCTAAGCAAGATATTTTGAGTACTTACCCAATTCCACCTATTCAGAAGAGAAATGAATTTGTAAAATTGTGTATATACGAAAACTATTTTGCATACATATGCAGAGTCCTTGACAACAGTTACAATTTTCCTTTTTCGAGCAACTTTCCAATTTGGGAAACAGTCTTTGGGCGAATTTCTCCCCTTTTTAAGTCTAGATAGAGGAACACAATAGGCAGCTGGTTTTTGCTAGGTCTTAGATATTAGTTGGAGAATTCTCCTTCATCTTTTAGATCTAGCTTTGATCTTTACTTCTGAACGATGGAGAGTGAAGAGGAATTGAAGAGAGAATCAATAACACAATTGGAAGGAAGCTCACACACAAATTCTCCACTATGCTAGTTCTTATTTCTTCCCCTCTATGTACTCTTTTACATTTTTTGCTATTGTTTTTAATTTAAGCATGAACTAAATTTCCTTTTTCAAGTGTAAGGGATCAATAATTTTCTTAGTCTCTATTCTATGAAATCCTTAAGACTTTAATGAATTCTAGCTTTTATGTGTGAATCTTGTCTAATGATCTTAATGCTTGATTAGGGTTTGACCATTTCTGATTATTAAATTTAAGAATCTATGATGAGGTTGAGAGACAAATCATGATTGGTGCTCTTTTAAGCAAGATCAATTGATATTAGATTGAATGAGATATTGGTTTAATATTAATTTAGCCTTTAAGGTTGTGTTGAATCTTATGCAAATATTCTTTTTGTTGTGCTTGATTATAAAAAGAATTTGTACACTAAAATTAGGGATGGCAATGGGCCCGGGTTAGACCCAAACCCGGACTTGGACCCCCCCATTAGGGGCGGGTTTTTAGACCTCCAACTGGGTCCAGTTCAAGTCCCGGGTTTTCATTTTAAAACTCGGATCCACCCCACTAGAATTTTATACATATTTTATTTATTATTTTACACAAATTTATATGATATGTATCTATACTTTATATACAAAAGTATATATTATATAAATAGTCACATAAAAAAAAATGCTATTCTTATATATAAAATTAATTATCTAACATTAGTAGTTAAATTTTAATTTGAAAATATGTGCAAATAAATATGCGGTAACAATATTTAACTTTTCAAAAATTAAAATATGTCATAAAATTTATAAATAATTAGTACTTTGGTAATACTATTATTTTTTTCATATTTAGAAAGTTATAATAATATGTTTTTTCAATTATTTAAAAAAATTAATCAGGTCTACCTAGTCCAACCAGGACCCGTCGCGTCCAGGGCGGATCCTGAGTTTGGCCAGACTAGCCCCGTTGTCATCCCTAACTAAAACATATATTGGAGATATTAAAAATGTCAAAAAAAAACTTTTAGAACATCTAAATATGAGCCATTTTACCTAATGTGTCACAAAATCAGAAGTGTCACAGTATTCTCTTATAGTGACAGTTTATGACATATCTCATTTGGCCATTTTTCTAATAATTTTTATATTATTGTCCTTGCAAGTAGTGATTAAGTAGCGTCTCACCATTACCCTATTAACTTTGAGAAAAAGAAAATACATAAGAAATTAAATGTTATCCTAAGACATCACAAATTAAAATAGAAATTCAAGGGATATATTCGAGACAAGCACAACTCTATTAGGTTTATCCGTTTATATATTTCAGGTAAAACTTATTTTCATTCCTAATATTTTACATCTAAATCAAATTAATTAGTGTTTGATTCTTTTAGTTTTCTTCATCTTTGTATTTTGACAGGTTCTTTTCCTCCAATTTAAGGGTACCTTAGTAGTTCTATCTCTATAATAGTTAAATAACAAAAAGTGAAAAGAAATCAAAACGGTAAAATTCATTTCAATTCTTGAGTTGCTAACTCATAGATAATTAAGTTCTTCCATGTATTTTTTAATTATTTTCAATTACATCCTTTATTCATTTTCACCAATTCAATGTATATTCTTAATTTTTCCATAAAAGAATAAAATCACAAATTTTCAATTTTGCAATATTCTTATCCATACACCTACGAAGAATATCTTTTTTTTCTTTTCAATTTTAATAGGAAACAATAGATACAATTTTTTTTTAGATTTAAAACTACTAATATTATTAATCGCAACAAATTTACTACAATAGTAGAGTATAAGAAATGAGGACAATCACTCTATTTGACCAGACCTGATATAGAACTAAATTGTCTAGCAATACTATGAGCTAACTAATTCCGAGATTACTTCACAAAATACAAATGCAAAACCCTCATAATTAACAACATTTAATTGTGCGTCGGAATATATTGCAATATAATTTATTATAGGGCCAAACTGCATATATCCCTTTGTAAAGATATTTTATTCATCAATATATTTTATTTAGATTGATTGATTGAAGCATGTGTTTGTTACGTTTTATAATATCGGGGGTAAGGGATACAAACTTAATATTACGGGGATGCAAATTGAAATTAACCCTTATCTATAGTATCTATACTACTATAGAAAGATGCAGCACCATTTATGGAAAAATTTTATTCGCATTGGATTCGGTCATACCGAAATTAATTACGTGGCGAGTGTTTTACACTTGGCATGTGATTGGTGTACAATTTAGGGAGAGTGACCAATCAAATAGCAAGCGTATTAACACTTACTATATGATTGGTTTGGTGCAGCCAAGCTGGGTTTGGACAAGAATTTTTCACTATTTAGTAACCACTTTTCGTTTGTCAATATTTTTGTTTTGTCATTCTCTCTTCTTTCACGTTTTTTTTTACTTTCTCCCCCTTCTTTGTCTCTCCCTCTCTCTCTTCTTTCTCTCTATCCTCTTTCATCTCCCACTATTTTTCAACATAATTTGTTTTTCTTTTTTTGTTTGTTTTCTTAATTTTTTATTTTAAATTATTTTATTTTTACTTAACACTAATTTTATGAATCTACTAAAATAATTAAAAACTATTTTGATAGTATAGATACTATCAAAAATTTAAGTATGTTATTAAATTATATTATTAGTTTTAGTGTATCAATATCATTAATTTTAATAATATCTTATTGATGGGGGCAGATTGTGGCCCAATTTCATGCTTCAATTTTGGCTGCAAACGCACTTACGATTAATTGATTGTTGCTCCTTATTTCTTTGAAAGCATGTAGACCATAAAAGTAAGACCAAATGATACTTTAGAAGGAAAAATATATTGACCAAATGATATTCATTTTAATGTTCATTTCCAATGTCAAATGCTAATTTTTTTTTTTTTTCGTGTCCCAAAATTTAGAAATGATGTTTTTAATTAAATATTTATATTTTACTATTAGAAATTGAATTTTAGGTTTTCTAAAACTTATGAACTCGATTAAAAAGGGAGAAGTAGTTGATTGCGCACGAATTAAATAATTCGATGTAAATTGATGAAAGTTAGAAGTTTTTGGACCAAATTGAAGAATTTAGGAGTAAACTAAGAATTTAAAAAAAAAACTTAAGAGCCTTGCTATTTTAGTGAGAGACAAAAATAAAATTGGTCTAAAAAATGGAGGATACTTTTTAATTTTTAAATACAGGTAAAAGTTTTTTTTTTTTCTTTTTTTCTGGAGTACTTACTTTGGTCTGTTTGTATTTTTTTTTAATCAAAAATTTCCATATGAATGTGATTTGAAAGACATAATTGAAAAATAAAATTAAAAAAATTAAGAATTAATTTGTTTTCAAAGTTAAATATTGGGAACTAAAATGAATTTTACCCTGTGCACTTATCTTTTTTAATTTTTTTCTTGTATCTTTTGTTTAGAAAATACCGTGGGCTACAAAAGGGAAATCTATGGGCCTTAATTGGGCGGGCCAACAAATTCCCCATCAATTTCTTTTTCGCCAGCAAGTCAATAAGTTAATGCTCATCAATATTACCTACTTTGAAACACTATAATCTATATATACTATATTTATACTTACATACAAGCAAACACCAAGGTGACGTATTATATTTGATAATTTCTCTTTTTTTTTCTTTACCAAATTTGGTGAAATTAGCTTCCTACACGTCAAAAAGGAAATATTTTATCGTGATCTTATTTGGTCAAATCTAATAAATGATGCACTTATCGATTGATTGATTAATCTCTTTGCTTACAAATGTGATTGAGAAGTGGATTATGATTTTAATACTAGATTAAGACAAATATTAACCTTAATAAACCCAACCAAACATTATATAATTAGCACTTATTCATATTAGTTTTAGCAATTGGATTTGACAATATACTTAATATCAATTATTAGTGAATTGACAATGCATCAAACCACCTAGACTTGATGAAGGATTTATATTTTGGACCACTTTAGAGAATTCAAAAATATGGTTTAAATAAAATTTTGGTGGTTTTTTGGTTTTAAATAATAGGTGTAAAAATTACCAACCTTTTTTTCCCAATTGTAAAATTGGACATTGGTTAAATAAAAAAAAGGATATATATATATATATATATATATTTGTTGGTGGGGGTTGGGTGGGGTGGGGTGGGGTAGGTGTTAATGATGGAATTTAGTTGAAATAGGAAAGAAACAAATAAAAAGGTGTTGGATGCCACTAGAAGGTCTTAAATTGCAATTCGTAATTTCATAATGAAGTTGCTTTCTCATCTAATGATTAAATTGCCAACCAAAAGCAATGAATACTTCAACCAAAAAAAAAAAAACGATTTTTTGTTGAATATGGGCCCGTTTGGATGGGCTTAAATAAAAAGTGCTTTTCGAAAGTGCTTTTTATAATAGAGTTTTTTTTTAAGCCAAGTATTTTTGCGTTTGGATACAATAATTAAAAGTGCTTTAAAAGTGTTTTTATTTGAAGCTACTCTGGGATAGCTTCTAAAAAAAGCCAGTTTTGGCTTTTTTTCTGGCTTCTGTTTTTTTCAAAAAGCCCATCCAAACACAATTTTTTTACTTCGAACTGCTTTTTTTCAAAAAGAAGTGCTTCTTCTTTAAAAAAAGCCCATCCAAATGGGCTCTATATCGTAGAAAGCTCCTCTCCATAATAAAAAAATAGACATAGTAATAATTTAATTATTAATATATATATATATAGACACACACACATATACATATGTATACACATACACATGACCATTTGTTCTAACATCATCACATAAGATCATATACTAACTTTTCTTTTAGAATAATATTATAACTCGTGAGTTTCAAGTATAGATACTAAAAATTCAAAATTGACTCGAGCTCAAACTTGAGTTCGAAACAACTCATACTCGAATTGAACTGATTTGAACTTAAATTGCGAAATTTATGAACGGGCTCAACTCCTCTTGACCGTTACGTTTCTATACCATTTAATGGTGATCAAGATCAAACTAGTTCAACCTTTCAACTATCTAAAACTTTTATTTAAAAATCCAGCCAGATCAACTTGCTTCATTTTTATTGCAAAACCAAGACGCGTTTTCTTAGTGGAACAATCCAAATACATTCAGCTAATATCTCAATATTTTCATACCTAATTATTATAAAGAGTAAATTACATTAAGTATTTTAATTTTTTGGGTGTTTTTGTATTTTGGTAATCAATCAATCTTTGTAAATATGCGATTTGGTACCTAACATTTATTATTTATGTACCGATGGTATTTCTTACACTATTTCGGTGGAATATTACACAATAGTCTCCATAATATGTCCCAATATTTCATAAATATTCCATCGAAATAGTATAAAAATACTATGAGCGTATAAATGATAAAAATTAGGTACTAAAATACACATTTATAAAGATTGTGTATCAATATCCAAAATATCTTAAAAATTGGGTTGTTTAACATAACTTGCTCTATTATAAATTATACCGTATGTCAAATATCCTGCAAAACAAAACTTATTTGAATTAATTTTATATTATATTCATTTTTCTAAAAATCATCGACAGACTTGAATAGGTCGAAAAAGTGAAGCTTGTCGGAGAAATAGGATGTGGTTTTGAACAATGTTCTGAAAACCGGACCGGACATCGAACCGGCAGCCTCACTGATTACCGGTTCGACCGGTTCGACCGGTTCGACCACCGGTTCAACCGGTGTGACGTCATAAATACGTAATAATTATTAAATTAATTTTTTATATAAAAAAATAATAAATACATAAAAAAAAAATAGAGAAAGTAACCTAATAATAATAATAACCACCAAAATAAGAAATTTACTTTACTATTTAATAAAAATTCAACTCTATTATTCATCTTAAAAATACAACTCATCATTCATCCCAAAAATTAAAAGCTAACAAATAACAATAAACAAGATAATTCGATAAACAATTCTTGTCACATTTCATATCTAAGTCCAAATAAACCCAAACAATATTAAACAACATAAAACAAGACTAATCATCATAAATCATCCAAGTGATATATTCAAAGTCTCCAATCATCATCTTCATCAATATCTCAAATAATGTTAGGTACCTAATCAAAGTCAAATGAGTTCAAAAAACACACAAAAATCAAATGAAACCGAGAGGATTTTGACTTGACACAACAAGATCAATTATTGATTTTACCACTATGGCAGTTGAAACTTGAAACTAACACATGATACATGAGGGTTAAATTCATTTCTTCCTTCAAATGAAACTTTTATTTCTTCCTTTAAATCACTGCTGCTGGGACAAGAAAACAAGAAAAAACAGAAAAAATGAAGAAAGGAAGAAAACTTACCTGAGTTAACTCCTGCTGCTGGTCACGGTGAGGCGAGGCGGCGCGGCTGCCGGCTGCTGTGTGCGACGGCCAAGAGGCGAGCAGAAGCAGCAGCGGCGTGAGATGCACTTATGACTGAACTGAAGGCTGGAAAAAACGAAGCAGCAGCGGCGTGAGATGCAGCAGTGAACTGAACCCTGGAAAAAAACGATGCAGCAGCGGCGTGAGATGCAGTGAACTGAAGGCTGGAAAAAATGGAGCAGCAGCGGCGTGAGAGATGAACTGAACAGCAGGTTTCATTCTAAACAAAAAGGACCCGGTTTGACCTAGAAAAAACAAAAAAAAAAAAAGTAGAGAAGTGACTCGCCGAACCGGTTCCCGGACCGGGACCGGTTCGACCGGTTTTTGACCGGTTTTTACCGGTTCTGGGCGGTCCGAGCCACCCCCGGTTTTTGAGCATGATTCGGACCGGACCAGCCGCCGGTCACCGGTCGAACCGGCCGGTCCGGTCCGGTTTTGAAAACATTGGTTTTGAAAAATGAAACCATTTTAGTAATATCTACCATCAAAAAACCATAATACATACATATATATATATATATGTGGGTGTGGGTGTGTGTGTGTGTCTACTATCAAAAGAAAAAAAAAATACCCAGGTTTTTATTTTATAAAATCTTGATTTATATCGTCGGGCAATCAGAAAATTCATGTCCTTTAAATTAGTTAAAATTGTAAAATACATTTATCTATTTTCAATTTTCCATTTTTTTTGGGACATCCGTTCAAATTCCAAAATCCACAATAAAAAGAGAAATAGAATAATTATAAAAGAATATATATATATGAAGAACAAATTGCGTGCTGGCCATGCCGGATTATTATGAAATATAGGAAATAACAATATTCATGAAAATTCTTATTCGAATTTGATTTGTTTCGTCTCAATAAATTATATGCCAAATATATTATATTTGTCAACTTATTGGTTATTCTACCTAAATTATACACCAATAATAGAGCATGTGTAACATATTTGCAATATGATTGGCACTGAATCAATTGAGGCGGGATTGAATTATAATTTCCTTTCAAATAAAGGATAAATTATAGTTACCTCCCCTGAAATTTGGTGAAATTACAATTCAACCTATAGTATTTTGTGTATTACAATAAACCCTCAAGTATATTCCATCTAACAATTTACCTTAACCATTAGTTCCATTAGGGTTTCGTTAAATTTTGTATGTGAAATTCTGATATTACTCTGGAGGGATTTTTTTGTAATATATTAAAAATATTTGGAGTTGTTTGTTATGTACTACAATTTGTGGGGCTAAAAATAGTAATATTGAAAAAATTGCTCCCTTTTTAAGAGCTAAAAATGACCAGTAGGTGGAAGAAAAGAGAGATCTAGATACATATATATGCAACGTATATACACATACAAATTGAGAAATCCTGCACTTTTAATTCATTATAACTCACTCATTTCTTCTCCAAATCGCGCAAGTTGTATGTCAAAATCAATCACCGTGACGAGAGTAACACATTGACAGTCATAGTTTCGGGTTTCACCGGACAGTGGAGGAGCAACGGCGATGCCAGTGATGAGGTGGCTGTGAGTTTCTGTTTTTCGACAAGTTTTTGGATGAACTTGAGACGGGTCTAAAACTTTTCGACATGGAAAATACATTGGTGAGGTTAAATTTGGGCTAGAGTCAACGGAGGCGGCGAAATTGAGGCAAATAATGGGTTTTACATTTTTTTTGTCCATCACTTATAATTATTATATACCACAGGAGGCTTATTGTAATATACACAAAAATATAAGTTAAATTATAATTTCGCCAAATTTATAGAGGTAGATGTATTTTGTCCTATTTAATATCAACAAAAAAGAAAGAACAAAATGAACTTTATATATTTTTTATTTATTATTTATAATTATTAAATACCTCAAGAAATTTATTATAATTTATAAAATAATATGAGTTAAATTATAATTTCGTCAAATTTCAAAGAAAGATAACTGTAATCCTTCAAATAAATTTAAGTTTCTATTAGACAAGTGGGTCTCACAAACCAAACCGTCTATCTCCCTCTCTCCTTTTATTTATTTCTTTCTTTTTCTTTTTTGTTAAATTTATTTATTTATTTATTTATTATTATTATTGATAAGCAAGTTATCCATTTAACTCATTGTTATCCACTAACGCATTATTAGTCGCACACATTTTCAAGTACGAAATTTTATTTAAATCCATCAGTTTCTTTACTGCAATAATTCTACTCCTCCTAAAATCAAGATAGCATAAATTCTCTATCATATTCGAAAATGTAAAATATCAATATCCCCTTAAATTCCCTATCTTATTCTCAAGAAAACCCAAAAAAAAAAAAAAGGAAAAAAAACTTGTTCTCTTGTTTCTCCATCCCTGTTTTCCGTCTCTTTGTCTTCTTCTCTGTTCTGAAAGCCCAATTTGTCAAATATCTGAATTTTTGGCATTTTCTTGGTGTTGGGTTTTGGGTATTTCTCAGTTTTGGCGAACACAATCATAGCCCATGATGTAAAAAATCTAGCTTCACGTTCACGTATGTGGTTTATGAGCGAGAATTGGTGGAGGGGTTTTTTAAGTGCGTGAAATTTGGAGTGATTCTTGGGGTGAAATGGCAATTTCAAGAAAGAAAATTTAGCGGTGGGTGTGGGTGGAGCTATGATGAAGCTGGGATTGAAATCACGGTCACGGAGAGTGGTTCAAGACAGCTCGTTGGCGGTGGAAAAATCGAAACTTTGCATGGGTAAAAGCAAGAAGGATTTGGATGAAGATTGTGGTTATTGTTGCTGGGCGAGCTTGCCTCCGGAATTATTGAGGGAAGTGTTGTTCAAAGTAGAGGAATCGGAATCCAAGTGGCCCGCGAGGAAACACGTAGTGGCTTGTGCTGGTGTGTGTAAGAGCTGGAGGGAGGTGATGAAGGAGGTTGTCAAGACTCCTGAGGTTTCTGGGAAGATTACTTTCCCTATATCTGTTAAGCAGGTCCGATTTCATTTGTGTGTGTGTGGATTGGTGATTGGTTTCTTGAGGTTGTGTAGTTTGCTCTGGTTTGTTTGCTTCCATTGGTATAGATTGTGATTGATATGCGGTTATATGGTATGTTGAATTTGTTTGATAATTTGTTTTTAGATCGTGTGTGTGTATGCGTGTGGATTGGTGGTTGGTTTTTGAGCTTGTGTAGTATGTTCTGATTTTTGTGTGTGTGAGTAGATTGTCTTTTGGGGTGGGAGCGGTGGTAGAGGGTTATGGTACGTTGCATTTGGATGATAATTTCTGTTTAAAAATCTTTAGATTTCGTTTACGTATGTGGGTTCTTGATTTGAAGCTTGCTTTGGTTGATGCTTGTTTTGTGCTGTTGTTGAGTATAGTTTCTGTAGTTTTGCGCCCACCCTTAGTTTCATATGTATTTTGTTTGTGGATGGACTATACTAGGGATGAGCTGGAGAGGGTTGTGGTCATTTTATTGATCTTAGTGTCAATCACTTTCAAGATAATTAGGATTTGGTTTAGTGGTTCTTTTGGAATGCTTTCAAGTTGATTCTTTAATGTTGGTTTTTTGATTGATGGTACTCCTCCTGATAGTTGTGTGTTTCATAGATATTGAAATACGGTTGTCTTGTATACAAATTACGAAGTCTTTGTCATCAGACACAGTCATTGAAACTTTTATGTGTTGTTGAAAGAGGGAAATACAGAGCGAAAGGATTGAGATTGAGTCCAGGGCTTTTGGCATAATGGACATGCACCCCATCTCTAATGATGTGGGCAGTGTAATGCCAAGATTCGAATCTTGGCAGTGTCTGTGTGTGAGTGATTATGTGTGTACTATCAAAAAGTGGGATTGAGATTGGCCATGTTAAATGTAAAGTTTTATTTAGGATAAATGAGGAAGAAAGAGGATCAAAAAAATGTTGATTTTGCTTAGGATGTTATCAACATGAGTAGTCTGCTGTTAATTTCTTCAACTAGGCCATATATATTTCTTATTATCGTCGGAGTAAATATAAGTTAGTTTTATGTAGAAGAACGTTTTGGCTCTTGTTGCTGCTAGAGCATTGAATTAAATTCCTTTTCAAGTTATGAGCATCCTTGTTTTTAATGCCTTTCTCCTAGTTTTTCAAGTGGACGTTTTACTTACTGAGCTTGGTATTAAATCAATTTTTCGTCAATATATATATTTTTTTTCCATTTCCACTAACAAATTCATTTTCTGTTTTTTGCAGCCCGGCCCAAGAGAGTCTTTTATGCAATGTTTTATAAAAAGGAACCGGTCTACCCAAACATATATTCTTTTTGTGAGTTTAAGTCAAGGTGCGGACGGTTTTGTTAACTGTATCACCCGCCCCATTTCTTTTCTTTCAGAAGCTATTCTTCCCCTTTCGTACCATCTCTAGGCTAAATCTTATTTCAAAAATAAGCGTTAATTGTTGGAATAAAATAACTTCTGGGAGCTTATAAAATGTCACTTTTGTGTAACATCTTTTAAGCTCTTAGGTTTGTTTAGTGGAGCATTTCCTGGTCTCGTTTCACTTTTTAAAATCCTTTATTTGTTATTTGTGGCAGCCCTGGCGGATGATGGCAAGTTTCTTCTTGCTGCTCGTAAGTGTAGGCGGCCCACATGTACGGACTACATGATCTCCCTACATGCTGATGATATGTCAAAGGGTAGCAACGCTTACATAGGAAAATTAAGGTAAATATCATCACTTTTAGCTCTTAACCCGAACAAAATGTTTCCGGAGGAGGCTAAAAGTAACGTTTTTCTTTCATCAGATCTAATTTTCTGGGAACAAAGTTTGTCGTGTATGATCCGCTTCCTCCTAATTCTGGAACCAAAATTGCAAAAAGTTGGTCCTCCCGCATGGTTGGCTCAAAACAAGTTTCACCTAGAGTTCCTGTCGGCAACTATCCGGTGGCTCACATCTCATATGAGTTGAATGTGCTGGGAGCTAGGTAAAAACCAAGATTCATGCTATTCGTGTTGTCTCTTTTTCAATGGTTTACAATGTGATTGAAAAATGTTGAATGGATATTTAATTTTTCAATCTCTTTTCAAGGGCTTATAAATACGAATCCTATAGCATTTTTTGATAAATAAATACAAACAGATAGCTTGGTTCTTTCTTTTTGGTGCCGATTCTGAGATTCTTATGTGTACATGTCCGATGCTCTTTATGCAAGATTGTATTTACTGTCTCCGTTAATTCTGAGATTGCTCCAACTTCCCCCATAACTATGTTAAATAACATAAACTTCTCTTCTTAGTTCTAAAATTACAAATACCCTCTCTTGATCATTGAAAGCCAATCAAGACTGGCAAAAATTATCAAGAAACTTGGACTACATCATCCTTGCATAAAATAACAATGTGAAACTCACTGCAATTTGAATTATAACCTCATTTAACTCTCGTGTAGTAATTAACCACCGTAAAGTGGAATTAAGATGCAAGAGAGGTATGCATAACTTTGGAACGAATAGGAGCTATTCGTGTAAGCATATATAATTAGAAGGTAGATTGCTGTGATTATTATTTTTCTTTTTGTTTTTTTTAATACAATGCGCTGAATGCATTGATAATTCTTTTATAGCAGAGGTCCGAGAAGAATGCACTGTATTATGGATGCAATTCCAGCATCATCCATCAAACCGGGGGGCGTCGCTCCAACACAGACACATTTGCCCATCACCGGTTTTGACTCCTCTCCAGTGTTGCCATTTTTCCGAACAAGATCCAACCATTTGGATAAATCTTTATCCGGCCCTTTGAGTAACCAATCGGATGGTTCGCTCGTTTTGAGAAACAAGTCTCCCCGATGGCACGAGCAGCTCCAGTGCTGGTGTTTGAACTTCCATGGGCGTGTAACGGTCGCGTCAGTTAAAAACTTCCAGCTGGTTGCTTCCCCTGAGAACGGTGCGGCCGGACTGGAGCATGATAAAGTTATCCTTCAGTTCGGGAAAGTTGGGAAAGATGTTTTCACAATGGATTATCGGTACCCGATATCGGCTTTCCAGGCTTTTGCCATCTGCCTCAGCAGCTTCGACACGAAAATCGCTTGCGAATGATGCGGTTCGAGTGGTATGAAATCTATAACTTCAATATTGATGTCCGTACAATTGTCCATTATCGTAAATTATATGGTTAATTTGATTTTTCGTAACATTGTTTAACAGGGCAAGTTGTTCTTTGCAACGAGGAAAATGTGGATAATAATGTGCATAATAATAATGGGCAAGTTCAACACTGTGTTCTTAGAACTATTTGTTCAGACTTTGGCTGCTCTGATGTGAAAATATTCAATGACTTCAAATGTTGGCAAACATTTAAGCTGTACACTTTTGTGACTTTCTATGTTCATAAGCCATTTCATTCACTTTGTTAATATATGTTCTGCTGTTGAATTCTTTTAACACTTTCGCTCTTCTCACATCTTTTAGAGTGAATTAATCTTTTTGGGTCTAAACCACCTGGTTTTCGATCCCACTGATCCATTGAAGGTGACCCTCCAAATTCAATACTTAAAGGATCTTGCACCTCATTTGTTAGATTAACCGGTGGTTGGACTTTGGAGTAAATTATGCGTGGTGTGATGCCCATGTTCGATTGTGAAATGGAAAAAAAAAATGGTCTATGTTGGAAGCTCGGGCTGAAGAACTAGAATGCATTAATTGATATATTCTTCTGGAAAAGTTATTCATAGCTTAAGGGTATGCCTGATGATTCTGGAGGCAATTCTTGGGCGTAGCCTGTTGGCTGCGTTTATGGGTGTGGTGTTGGTGAATGTTCAAACAATTTAGGCTGCTTATGTGGGTGTGTTGTTGGTGAATGTTGAAAGTTGAATAAACATAGGCCCCATTTGGAATTATTCAAATCAATCATAGATAGTTTACAGAAAAATCAAAATATATTCATAAAAATGAAATTACTTTTTTTCTGAAAATAAATTGAAAATAGAAAATAAATCCAAACTATGGGAGACAATATTTTGCTTCCAAAATATTTAATGACAGTCAAAATTAGGTCTGTCAATGGGTAGGATACCCATATTTAAATCCAATCCATACTCTTAAAAGTATTTGTTTACGCTACTCTATTCGGACCCGATTTGAGAGGCAATGGACCTGAAATTTCTAGTCAGGTTAAGGTCAGACCCTTTTTTTTTTTTTTCGTATTTTACATTTATATTTCATAAATTTTATTCGGCATTTTTTTTTGAGAGAAATTTTGTTTCTTAAAGTTTTCCTAAATTACATTTGTTAGGACTCAAACACACTGATCAATGTATTCACAATTGAAACAACTTACCACCAAACTATATATATATATATGTTTGTTGTCTCATTATCATTTTGTCCAGTAATATATATATATATATATATACAATTTATATGTTTTAAATATAAATATGAAATATCAAAATTATTTTTATATTCAAAAAATTGAAATTAATATTGAAAAATATCCCATTCCCCTAATTTTTCATGTTAAAAGACTCAAAATTAAAATTTTAAACTAATTAAATTATCTTTTAACTTTACTTCAAAAAATACATATATCTTTCAACTTATCAGATTGAAAATTTTCAATAAATTAAGGAAATAATTCATCACAAATTTTATTTATCACAAATTAACTAGTAAATATTTTATTACTCATCATTATTTAATTTTATCTAAATTAAATTTCATTATAAAATTATCGTAAATGTTCATATATGGATCTTAACTTCAAAATTAAACAATCCAAATTAATCCCTCAATACAATATATATATATATATATATAATATTTAAATTAAAAATTAAAAATTAAATATATATATATATATAATATAATATAAATAATATATTACATATGTATTACACAAATAGCTCACACGCACAAAACAAACACACACAACACAGCACGCACTCACACTGACACACACACACAACACATATTCATATACACTCACAACACAACACACAATCAAACACACAAATATTTTAAATATCACACACACACATAAAAATTTTGAAATTTGGGGATTGAGACCAAAGGATTTACAAATTGAAACTAACATATAAATTTGATAGCAAGAATTTTATAAAAATAATAATAATTATTATAGTAAGAATACACATTAGGTAACATTACCTATTGGGTATGAACGAGTAAGAAGAACCTACCCTAACCCATATATTAATATCAGTATGACTATATGAGTTTTGGTAGGGTATGAATAAATTTTAAAATTTTAAGATTTATATAAGATACGAATAAAAAAGAAATGGACCTAGATAGAATTTTACCTTAGCAGCCTACATACAATCACGAAAAAGATGTAAAACAAACGTGTTCTTGCAAATGTGAAACCGGACAAAGAAACTAAAAGCAAAAAAACAGAGAGCCCGCACTTTCCTTAAAAGAAAACGATCAGTTGTGTGAGTTTATTTTAAAAAGTGCGTGTTAAACAAGGATGCTATATTGTAGGTTTGCTTGCCGCCCTTGTATACCTCCTCTTTTTGGCTCTTTCTTTTGCCTACGCATATCTCTACGATATCGATGCGATATATCTCTCTGACACGATATGAATTCGGGCATAACATAATTCGAATAGATTTTCTAATATAAAATTAATATACAGAATAATATACATTTATATATATATGTGTGTAATATGCATATACATCGGTAAAGAAGTTTCTATAACCAAAAAAAAAAAAAAGGTAAAGAAGTTTCTAGATACAAGTAGAATATAAGGAAAAATTACACTGACCACCCCTGAGATTTGGTTGATTTACGAAAAACTCTCTACTTTTTAAAAAATTACCAAAAACCCCCTAAGGTTTCAAAAATATTACAAACTTCCGACAATACCCCTTCCCCTTTTTTGGGTGATTTACATTGACCACCCTGAGATTAGGCTAATTTACGAGAAACCCCCTGTGGTTTCAAAAATTACCAAAAATCCCCTGAGGTTATATTACAACTAGCACCAACTTAGGTTGACTTATCAACAATATTAATTCTTTTTTTTTCCCTCTGTAATATTGTTATCATAAAATTTTCATGTAATAGATTTGGAAAAAAAATGTGATTACTTATTCAAATAAATATTTCGAATTTAATGTTATGAATTTATACTAAATATACGTAATATGTGCTAAATTTATATTTGAGAAAAATATAATTATATGCATCGTATATATCCATTATGTGAAATGAGAAATATAAATATTGAATGAAATAAAAAATTGAAATTAAATGATGCACTTGAAAACTTTATTTAGCTTGAAATTAAATAATGCACTTGAAAACCTTTAATGCATTAAATTCAGAATATTTATTGAATAAACAATCACATTTTTTTTCCAAATCTATTGCATGAAAATTTTATGATAACAATATTACAGAGGGAAAAAAAAGATTTAATATTGTTAATAAGTCAACATAAGTAGGTGCTAGTTGTAATATTTGTATAACTTCGGGGGGTTTTTGGTAATTTTTGAAACTATAGGGGGTTTCTCGTAAATTAACCCAATCTCAGGATGGTCAGCGTAAATCACCCAAAAAAAGGGAAGGGGTATTTTCGAAAATTCGAATAAGTTTGTAATATTTTTGAAATCTTAGGGGATTTTAGGTAATTTTTGAAAAAATAAAGAGTTTTTCGTAAATTAATCAAACCTCAGGGATAGTCAGTGTAATTCGCCCTGGAATATAATGAGAAAAACTTCAATTTTAATTACTGTGTTGGGACATCCTTTTGATGTAATTTTGACAATGATGTTGTGAGAAGAGATAAGATAGAAACAAATGTCAATTTTTGTTATAGTGTTGGGACACTCTTTCAATATAATTTTGACGATGATGTTGTGAAAAGATATAGAAAATTCTTTCTTTATTTATTTACTATCTTAATCATTCAAATTCTGATCTATTAGCCAACTACTCTCAATAAAGATATTATAAAAACTATTATAAAAATAATTTTTCTAATCTAGTTGCTCCATTCATAATTCTAATATAAATATTATATATGACAACTCTGAAAACTTTCATTCTAATTCAATTGTTTCATTCATAATTTCAATATTCAAATCTTAAACATTATTTAAAAACTTGTACTTATTGCTTAATTTTTTGAAGTGTTGTGCATTGGACTCCACCATTATCTATGATAGATTAATATGTCCGTAATACGTGATAATTCTAATCATATCATTGCAAGCAAACGATGTCCGGAAATAAACATCGGACAACCATAGTTCTATGTATATAGAGCATCATTACATGTTCAAGATTTGGCTTACACCCATAGACGGTAGACCTATATAGCATGGGTATTTTTCACTGCATATACAAGAAGTAGAAGCTCAACTACAAACCTAATATCCATCTTACACAAATTCTAGTAATATTACAGTCCCCCCTAAAGAATAACTACATATGCAGGTTGAGCCATGTGCCCTACAATAACATAGGGTACGCCTGTCGTTCTAAGCCGCTTGCATCTGGAGATCAGTACCGGAGAGGGACTCCGCCTTGTCTCCACCATCCACCGGTAACACGTCCAGACTTTGCATCGGTTGCTTTATGCCCCGAACAAACTGAGTGAAAGACGGGAAGTGTTTGGGAGAGAAGAAATACGCCCCCATTCTTTGATATGTGAACAAGTCCACCGCAGCATTTTCATCCAACAAGTATTTCTTGATCTGCTCGAAACCACTAAGCGATGAATTTTCGCCTGAGATGGGGATCCCACGCGCTTTGCAAGAAGATGTTATTTGAGCGAGTAGGGTTTCTGGGCTGGACTGGGCCCCGGTAGGCTGGTCCTCGTCCGAAAAGTCCAAACCGGGCAGCATGAGCTTGCATGCGTTTCTTGAAACGATTTCAAGAATGGCGTCATAACCGTCTCTGTGGACCGTGTTGTAGATCCCGGCCGTCAACTCGGACGGGTGGGAGCGGGCTTTACACCACGAGTGCATCAGAGGGATTTTGCCGGACAATGTGATGGGGACATCTTTGAAGGTCGAGGCAGCCACAGACAAGAGTTGATCTCCATGTTGTATGAGCCGGCTGGCATACCAAGAAAGGAAAAAATCGCCATATGGTGTCTCCCAAGAGCCACCATGTTCTGCAAAGAAGCCTCCGGACAGCGGAGGAAGGTGGTAGCCGGGGGCATCGTGGGGACCGCCAAGTCCCCATAGAGGGTTGCCACTTGTTTCTGCATGATGCTTGAGATCATTGAGCATGTTTTTGTCGTAACACTGGAATTCTCCAGCCCCGGGATGAATGTTGCTTTTTGATGGATGGTGGTAGGATGGATAACGTAGCTCGCCATCCGGTCCAAGACCGATGGATAAGCCCTGATAAACACAAAGAGACAAACCAAATCAAAAACTAATACCACCAACGACGGGAGGGGCTTGGTAGAGTCAGTCGCCCACCCTCAAGTCTAGATAATGAAATTTTGAACAAAATCTTGTCATGTTCTTGTCTATCAAGAAAGATGGCCTTACCGTGATTGTGGAGCCCATGTAAGGCAAGAAGAAAGATTTGAAGTTCTCACAAAACTCTGTGTACACTTGAAGTGGAGTCTTTCCATCTAAAACCGGAAGATCATCCACACCTAACGATAGGCAATTCTTGTACGTCTGCCCCGATCGATCCGCAAAGTAAATACTTGGGTCCGATTCACCAATACGAGAAACCCATTGTGGAAGCGAGATCTTCGCTTCTTTTGAAGCATGGAAACAAAGGGATACGTGAAGCTTTAGATCCAATTTTCGCACTATTTCGACAATCGCTAGATACCCCGTCCAATCATATTTCCCCATGGCTTCACTTTCAGCTACTCCCCACCACACCGGGAGCTCCACACCGTCTACACCCAGTAACTTCAAGGCCTTAAGACCGGCTGCGATTGCTTTAGCATGGTTTATCGTATTCGCGTTGGAGACGGTGTCAAGCGGCAGACCGACATATAACTTTACATTGGCATTCTGCAATAAAATTAGAAAGCAAGTTTATTTATCTCTTCATCAATCATCTAAGAAGCATGTTTAGTTTGTTGAGTCAAAAAGCAGAGCAAAAAGCAGATGTGTAACTTCACGATTATTTATCAAAAACTTGTGCACAGAACCAAGTAACTCAGCAGTAAAAACTCATGTTTGCTGGTAAAAGTAAAATGTATTCCATTTCTTTCGAACGAAAAATTCTTTTGCTGGTAACTGAAATAAACGATGATGATCATCGGAGTTTAAGAAGACAAAAGGCTTCAAATTTCATGATGGACATATGCGCGGTGCACATGGTAATCTATACTCACAAATACAAAATATATTTCATTTTCTTATTGCACTTGGTTTTTCTTAAATTTTACTGTCCATTTTCTCTAAGGAATATGTCAAGAAACACATAGAAATTGACATCTTTATCTTATTTTTAAGCATACTTTCACAGTAAATCTCTTCTCTCTCTAGAAAATTTCAACTGTGAAATGATAACAAAGAAAATTACCAACAATTTGATACACAAAAAAAAAAAAAAAAAAACGCAAACAAGAGCAAATAATACACCAATTTTTCCAAGTTCCATGCTCCTCTATTTCATTAAAAATTATTAAAAAAACATAATTAATTTAAAAAAAAAAACAAAAAGGAAAAAGGGACTCACGGGCTTGCGTCCTGTAAATTTTGAGGCTTTCTCAGGAACAACGGCTTGATTGTGAGGAGATGCAGATGCTCTAAGACAGAAACCAGTGGCTGATCTTGAAGGCCAAACAAAGCTTTGAATTTGACCCTTTGAATTATTATTATTAATATTATTATTATTATTCTTGGCATTAAAAATCTTAACACTAGCATTCAAATTCTTGCTAAAATTACAGAACCCAACATCATTAATCCTTCCAAGATTCACCTGGGAGCTTCCAATCACTGAAATCTCCATACTTACGAAAAAAACCCAGATAATAAAAACAACTTACATGCAAAAAAAAAAAAAAAAGAATCTTTTTAGGGTATTCAAGAAAAGTTGGATGAAATTGCAGAGAGGTTAATTTTTGCTTATCTGGGTTTTGACTGAATCAAGATCGGAAGAAGGGTCGATTTGGGTCGTGGGATTAGCGAGAAAATTTTCGATTGAAATTGGAGAAAATTGTTGGGGGTAGATTTATAGATGTATAGAAATAGAAATCAATGATGAAATGAAAGAAAATGGTTTGTATGGCTTTAAAGAAAAAGCGCATAAATTTGAGGAGGGGGGGGGGGGGGGTCAATTTTTAGGAAAAATGAAAAAAGCTCTCGAATGACACGTGCCAACGTTAGAGTGAAACAAACGGCAGCCGCGTAAATAATTCACATTTTCACCGAAAAATTCTTTCACACAACGAGTGTACCGACCTACTTAATTTTCGACGCGTTATTATTTACTTTAAAAAATTATTAACATAAAAAATGTAACGCATTTTGAATTAATATGATATTATATGACATTTTGATCCTATATCAAAATTTTAAAAATCTATAATTGACACATTATTTATAATTCAAAATAATAGATATATTAAGTTTTGACTTCAGTGATTGATAATTTTAGAGTCACCACTGATACTGCTACGAATATATACATTATTCACATTTAAATTAATTGATTCGTTTCGAAATTATAATATACTTGAATTCGAACAATTTCAATATCATTAGCTAAACTTTTTAAGAAACGGTCAAACTAAAAATAAATAAATCTAGGTTAAAAACCCTTTGAATTTCCTTAATAATAGAAGGATTGTGTCATTTGAGAATTTCTTGGAGTGGAATGAGATAGAATGAAATAATAGGCCTCCAAATTCCAAGTCCAAACATTAAAATATGACAATAATTTGTTCTTCAATTTTTATGAAATAAATAGAACAAATATCTTTTCAAAATTAAAAAAAAAAAAAAAGAATTTCGCACTTACCATCCCATTTAGGCTACCAAAACCGTGTGAGGGCCATTTTGAAAATTGATAAACAAATTTCAAAATTGGATCACTGGATAATACAAAACTGGAAATAAATGCTGACGTGCGCAGTGAAAAAAAGACAAAAAATATTAAAATAAATAAAATGAGTCATCTTATGCCAACCAATTTAACGACCAGTTATTCTTTTTATTCCACAAAATTGTCAAATAATTGTGAGCTCTAGGATTGGCATGCCACGTGGCGGAAGCCCACTTGCATGATGACAGATTGCTGACTCATTTCCATGCCTACAATTCTTACAAATCATTCATTAGATTCACTGACTATTGAATTCAACAAGGACGATAATTATAAACCTCAAAATGTGACAGCCCATCAGATTCGGAGTTGCACATGGAATTTGGATAAGGTTTTTGTATTATTTGATGCGAAATTATTTGGACATGCCAAGGTATGAAATCGTAATGCCGATTTGCTTTAATTTCGTGGCACATATTATTCTGAGAAGAGCATAAGGGATGCATAGCCATGCTTGAATAATTTGTAGGCAAGATTAGGTTTGGCATGATCTTATCACGTTATATAGTAATTTTTTTTTGGGTATTCAAGCTAGGAATAAGAACTTTATTGCAATCGAAGTTATGGTCATTTTTACATTTTAATCATTCAATTCTTTTTTGATTATATTACTGTCATACAAAATGCGTGAAATTTGCACTTTCAGATCACGAAAATTGTCGAAAAATAATCAATGGCAATAATATGATAGTTGCAAAGATAAAATTGACAAATAATGAAATACGAAATTTATGAAACAAAAAAATAAATAGAGCCTTTGTTCGAACACCCACGATCATGGTGATGGTTCACAGTTCAGCAATGTTTTTGGTCGCAAAGCGAATACAGGAGGCAAAGTGAAAATCCGATGTGGGTATGGCAAACTACACCGAAAAATGGTTTGATGGAGTAAAGGGTAAAATCAATCATAATTCAAGATGCCATATTCCTTCAATTTATGTTCATCTCTGTATATATAATTAGAAAAAATGAAACGAACACCCCTACCTTTAATATAATTCGAATTAAACTAATAAAATCTTAGAGTTACATTTTTCGTCAATTAAATTATGGCTCATTAAATAGACGATTCGAATATATTTTTTCATTTACAAAAATTTTATTCAAACACGTAACTGGAAAAAAAAACACACACACACACACGCAATCTCATCATGATAGGAAGACTTTAATGAAAGGATTTTTATCCAATGCCATATATAAATGGATAAATAAATAAAATACTAGTGTTAGAAATCTATCCAAATCTGGGATGGTGTTCATACCCTGTTACTGATTTAATGTTCATTGATATACGAATGTCTGGTTCAGATTGCAGAAATGGATTGAGTGTAGCAAATGGATTTTATATATTATGTGATTGGTATTTGGTTTGCTGCGTGCCAACCTTCCAAAATGGGCCTAACCTAAAATAGATAGAATAATCTAAACTCTCTCTCTCTCTCTCTCTCTCTCTCTCACACACACACACACACGTGTATATATATGTTGACGTGGAAATTTTAAAGCCACGAGAGAGAGCCTAGCTTTGAAGTACATGTATAAATATATGTTCACAAATGAAAACTGAAAATTATTATTATTATTAGATACAAGTACACCCACCGTCCTCAAGTTTGAGTGAAATTACGAATAATTATTTTTTATTTTAAATATTATAAATAACCCCTAAGATATATATATATATATATATTTAATAAAGTTCATCATTAATCAAGGTGAAATGTAATTGATAGTTGTATTTCTTGTATTTTGATATTTTAAGATAAATTTTGCATGATTTTAACAAATTTAATATACAAAAGCTATATGCGAAGTTAATTTAAAAATAATAATAATAATGATATCGAATTATATACTAATGCTCGATAGTAATTATTCTAGTATAAAATAAAAATATTTCTGGAAAATTAATGAAATCACAAAATTAATTGAAGATTTTGGTCAAGCTTAACGAATGTTAAGAAGGGATTAGTAATTTACAAAACAAGATCAAATTATCTATAATTTCACCTAATCAGGAGATGTAGATGTAAATTTATTATTATTATTATTATTATTAATATTATTATTATTATTCCTTTTCTTATGTGATACAGTAACTCACACATGCATACCTACTAGAATTCGAACCTTAATCAATATACTCCCCATGCCATCTTCTAATACGGAATGCATGTCTATTAGGCCAAAGACCCGAACATACACTTTTTAATATCAGAAATTAAATAAAAATTGAAAAAGAAAAAAAGAGAAAAACAAGAAGAGGTGAATACTGAATATAATAAAGCGACAACATTTAACATTTACGTTTATTCAGTCTTAACGGCTCAACACCCATTACATACAGATATAATCAAAACGGAGGGCCCGGTTCTCTACGGTAACCACCTGGGCCTGGTGGAGGTGGTGGGCCCGATGGGCCTGGATTTGGGCCTAATAGTCCGTGTCCTACATGATAAACTCTAGGAGGAGGCGGTAGCAGGCCGGGCTCTGGTGGGCCATAAATGGGCCCATGGAGGCTACGTTGGCCCAGAAAACAGTCTTCTAATAGCCAGCAACAACAGAACATATAGAAGCTGCAGCATGCAAATATTTATTGCATTATTTTATAAATATATATATATATGTATATGTATTTCAATATATATATATATATGTATATGAACATGAAAAAATTTACCACTTCTCTTATATCCATGGTTTAAGAGGAAAAAAATACGAAAATAAAATAAAATCAATTAAAAAAAATAAAAAAGTATGTTCTTAAATTTACATATTTTAGTTGCAAAATAAAAATTCAGTGTATAGTTGATTTAAAAACATTTTTCTGTGGGCCTTAGCTAGTGGTGGAGGTTTAAATTTTACACCATTAAAATCTTGAATTCAAACCCTCCTCTCCTTCCCACTTGAGTGAGTATGTGATATATTTCGATTGACATTTATAACGTGTCTCGAATAATTTGTATCAAATATATATATATATATATATATATTCTTTTAATTAAGAGAGAAACAAAGGGATCTTTTTATATTTTATGAATTATAATCTAAAAACTTGCAAAGGGAAATCATTAACTAGGGAAAACAAAAAATGTGATTACCAAGACGAGAAGGCATGGCATAAGTTGTAGAGGAAACCACGGACAAGGCCCATTCTTGGTCTCGAGCCATTCCAATCTAGCCCACTTCTCATTCTCTTTTCAAAAGCTGCAAAATTGACCTGAAAAATAGGCTGTTAAAAGATAATAAAAATATATATATGGAGGGTTTATAAAATTAGCAGAAAGGAAAGGTTCTTGAAGGCAAAGAATTCTAGAGAGAGAGAGAGAGAGAGAGGAGGTCGAGCACATGTTTGTGTGGTTTGACGGTGGATAGAGAGATTGCATGTAAATGTATCGACACGTACACGTCTATCAACCCAACCTTTGTCATACTCTCAATATTTTGATTTGATTTTATTTTATTTTATTTTTTGGTTTTAATTTTAAGAGCAAATATTTATATAAACTTCGGAGTGTTACATGTATAAAGGACAGTCAGGAGATATAAAGTTACTTAATTTGAGATCAACAATCAAATTGTTCAACTACTTAATTCGAGATTAATGCCCAAAGCTTATGTGGAACTCTATTTTTTAAAATATATACAAATCAAATTTGAACTCTTTTTTTGGTTCGATGATTTAAAAATTTCATTCCACCACGATTCGATTAGTTAAAAATACTAACATGAAAAATATCAAGGCACCTGAGGTGGATCCGTGTTAGACTCCAATTGAGCTGAGTCTAGCTCGACTTATTTAATAATCGAACTAAATTCAGACACGATGAATACACGTCAATTTTAAAACCACCTCTTCGGATTAAAAATAAAAATATTAAAAAAATAAAAAGGAAAGAGAGCATTTGGCCTCCTCATCCACAAATGCACTATTGTAATTCTTCAATGAAAATATTACATAAGAAAAAAAAAAGAAAATAAATTAACATTAGCAATACATAAAAACATTCTCATACAAAAAAATAATTATTATAAAAACAAAAATGCTGAAAAAACAAAAGACGTTTTTACCTCTTAATACACTTTGAAATTTTCCCGGGACAGATACATGACACAAAATTCCCAGTATTTGCGCCTTTCATCATGTGTTCATCTGGCAATGGCATTAGTATATAGAGCATAGCATGGAGCTGTATACATATATATAACATTATATCTCATCTTTCTCCTTACTCCTGCTAGAACTCTTGTCTTTCCTATGATCCTTTTTGGATGGTTTCGACCTTCTTCTCGGGGCGGCCCCACCGGCATCCTGGTCGACCAATGGGCCGGACCAGGTCTGGATCGGCTCTTTCGAGTGCGCGAAGTTCATGGAACTGAAGGGAACTTCTGGAGGATCGAATGTTGGATCAATGTGGTGGGATGACCCCAGAGGATAGCCGAGCCCACCATCTTGGTGGGGAGGAGGAAACTTTTCACTTTTGCTCTTTGCATTTGCGTGGGTGATCAGTCGTCGTCTCTGTTTCACAGGTGGCGAAGTTAGATAAATATATTTATCTCTATCAATCATTGTTCTTGATATAGAACAACCTAAAATAAAACCAGACATTGTAACATCCGTGTATATAGATCAACAAAATAGTGTCATGCTGGAGACGATCCATTTATGTGTGAAAGTGGAAATGGTCATAATGTCACGCCCGGACTGTTTGAGCATGCACAGACACATTCGGAAGAGGTCAAGTCCGTGACAATAAGCTCTATCCATTGTGATTCAAGAAATAGTGTGCAGTAGATAATCTTCATTTGTGTCACTTCTTTATTCTTCTCGAATATGATGGTAGAAGGGGTCTGTGTATTCTCAAAACTAGACACTATGGATAAATGTGATGAAACAGTCGCATGATAAACTATCTTATGGTGCATTTTGAGCCTTTTGATCTACGTATACAAGGTAAAATCACACTACTCATACTTTCATGTATATTTATGGTACAATACATATGAAGAAGCAACGGCATATAAAGGACTTACATCAATATTGGCTTGCAGCTCGGCATTGGCTTCGGGAGCAGGTACTGCCCGCATCCCCCTATCGCGTGCCCGGGTTTTCTTCACACCATCAGCTCGAGTTTTGCCAGCAGCTCTTAACCTAGTCATAGAACTTAGGATTTTAACAGAATTTATAGCTAACCCACTAAATAGAAGAAATAAAGCAAAACAAGAAACCAAAACATACATCAAATCAAGCCCAAATTGCAAAACACTACTTGATGATTTACAACAAGCATTGCAAAAATAATGGAGGTATATAAGTCTATACAAGTAAAACAACTTTCCAGACCTTCTAGCTTCTTCATCACGGCGCTTAGCATCCATCTCCTTGCTCGGTGGGTACTTAGGAAGGCTAGAAGGATCACATGCATAAGGCTTTGTTGTGAAGAACTGTAAGGAGAAAAATATATAATCCATGTTATTGAGTTTTATCAGAAATCACAATTCCAAAAATGAGATTGGGAGAGATGGAGTTACAGAGGCCTCAAAACATTATTAATGCAAAAAATGAGTGTGTTCGGAATTTTATTGACAAGGGACAAATTTATTTCCTCTGCATTTTTTTTTCTTGAGTGTGTAAGAGGGAGAATGAGAGCTCACTTCACTATTTAGTGCAGCTGTGGCAGTCTGACGTTCACTCGGATCAATTGCAAGAAGAGTATCAATCAAAGGCAATGATGATTGAGGGAAATCTTTAAATGTCTCCCTAATGCATCTTTTGTATGCCTGTTGAGGTTTGAATATGGTCGCATGAGGAAGCTTCGACTTTTTCCAATATTCTTCGGATGGAGAACCGCATAGCTTGAAAATTCTGTGCAGTTGCTCCACCTAAGCACAATTTGCAATATTCGGTTATAGCTATAAAGCCACAGAACATACAACAAAAGCACCAACAATACTGATAATTGCTAACATGCTCGAAAAATTACCCCAACAAGATTTGTCAAAGACAGCAATACAAGCAAACAAAATCCCATTTGGAATAGTCATTACTTGCACCTTAGTTCCCTTCAAACGAGTTCGTTCACATCATTTTTCCGCAGAATTTATCCTAGAGTATTGATAAATCTAACTAGATCATTTGAAAACTTTTCATTAATATGGAAGCAAAATCATCATTTTTTGAGTGACCACGATCTTTCACACAGCTGATAAGTGCTCACAAGAGGGGAAAACAACCAATAATTACTATGAGAATACCACCGTAAATTGGGCATAAGATGACCACAAATGGTCTTTACTAAACAACCACAAAATTTACCTCTGTCCGTCCAGTCATGATGGGCTTCCCATAAAATAATTCAGCTAAAATGCACCCAGCGCTCCACAAATCCACCCCAATGCCATAGTCAGTGGCACCAAGAAGTAGCTCTGGTGGCCTGTACCAAAGAGTAACGACACGGCTAGTCATGGGCTGCTTATGATTGGGATCAAATGTGGAAGCCAATCCAAAATCAGCTATCTTAAGAACTCCTCCATCATCAATCAGGAGATTTGACCCCTTAATATCCCGATGCAGAACGTGGCGGTTGTGACAGTGTTCAAGGCCGGATAATAGCTGATGCACGTAGCATTTTACCTATCACATCAAACTATGCAAACATAAGTAAACAACTTTGACTCTCTGAAAGCAATTACTTTTTTTTTTCCAGAAAAAGAAAACAGGGTGGGGTTTATGAGGTGGGAGTGGAGACTGGGGGGAAATTTGACCTGAGGCTCTGTAAACTTGATTCCCGGGCTCGAAGCAAGGCCGGCCAAATCATGCTCCATATAATCAAACACCAAGTACAAACTACACGACATTCTTGATGTCACTAATCCTTGCAACTTCAAAACATTAGGATGATCCAAGCGGCGGAAAATCAAAATCTCCCTAGCCATAAACCTCACGCTCTCGGGCTCTAAATTATCAAATCTAACTTTCTTTAGTGCAACAATCTTCCCACTTATGGCATCTCTAGCTTTATACACATTACTATAAGTGCCTGATCCAATCTATACACAACCACCAAAAAACAGAAAACACAAAACATAAGGCAAGAATGAAGTAACATATGAAACAACAAAGTGGCAACTAAACTAATATAACATCTTGCCTTATCGATTTTTTCAAACGAATCAGCACGACGAGGCGTCCATCCATTGATGGCCTCACCCGCCACAGCAGAGAGCCAAGAAGGCCATCCAGCAGCCACTTGCTCACCATGGATGTGCTTAGGGGGGTTACTTAGCCTTGGATTTGGTCTAGATTTCCTCCTCTCACCTCTAGGCCGTCGCGTATTCTCATCCTTACGCTCCTCCTCCTTCTGATCCCCGGCATTCTGAACTTGACCACCGCCACCGTCCGCCTCCTCTGGCTTACTTACTGAACCAACTACTACTTTCTCTCTCCTCCCAGATGGTACAGCTAAACCTCTCTCTTCTCCCTTACCTATCCCCTTCCCAACTACACCATCGCCACTAGGCGGCCCAGAGGATGAAATCTGTTTCCCAAAAACACACCCCATTTCGCAATAACCCCAAAACTCATCTCTCACCAAATAGCATACTCTTGCACCGCATTCAAAGCCCACCAAAATAAATCACCAACCACAAAGATGAAAACTCAAAAAAATCAAGAAACCAAATTCCCAACTCAGATCAATCAAATATATTTCCCGTAATCCAGCAAAATTCACAAGAAAAGCACAAGAAAACTCAAATTTGAGCCAAAAAACTAAACGGGCACCAATGAATCAATCAAATAAATATCCAGAATTGTATCAAACAAGAAGCGATTAACAAAGGTACTATAATGAAAGAAAAAGGAAAAGAACAGCTACGCTGGCCAGAAAAGCAGAAGTAGCAATCATGATTTGACGAAAGACCACTACTTGTGGGAAGCCAAGAACAATAAGCTAACAAAACAATATACCTACAAAAAGCAAAGGCAATATTATACAGTACAAAACATGAGTAAAATAGTTTGATTGAGTCTTCTCTTTTCTGCCTTTTTTATTTTTCTTTCCAATAATCAGACAGTAAGCAAAAAGTCTGCAAAGGTGAACTCCCCGCTTTCTAGTTTGGTCAAAAATTTATTTTGTTCATGTGAAAAAATGTCAGTGGGGAAAATGATCGAACAGCAGATCTGTGTTTCTAGCATACGACTTGTTACTATTTTTCACAATTAAATACTGAGAAAGGGAGAAAGGGGTGAGGCTTACTTAAAACAGTCACACTGATGTTATCATGTTAACAGATTCTCACTGTGTGTGTGTGTGTGTGTGTGTAATGGAATGAGAAGAATTTCATTTTTCTTCTTTTCCTGTTTTAAGTGCCTTGTGTTTTGGATTTTAATATTGTGGTGTTTGTAGAGTTTTACATTGGATATTCTATGAAAAATAATAAATTTATTGACTTTGTAAAATAGTAAATTTGATTAGAAATTATTTCTTTAATCAATACCATATATTTCAAAACTTCCTCACATTTGTTTCGAAACAAAAAAATTATTTTATCTATTAATATTATAATTATCACCTTAAGGTTTACTTCCATATATCTTACAAATAGCTTTTATCGCCATTCGCTCTCATTATAAAAAAAGAAATTATCTATTTTTCAATATCATGAAAGTGATTATAATTTCAACAAATAGAATGAATCTCTCTCTCTCTCTTATTTTTTTTTAATGATTGATACATATTTCAATAGATTTTGAGAAATATCCTTTTTGTGCGCGTGTGCGAGTGTGCGTGTGATGGTATGAGGAAAAAAAAATAGTTAAGTGTATAAAAGTGAAAGGAGATAGCTAAAAAAAAAAAGTAATAATAAGAAAGCTTCATTTGACTAAGTAGGACCCTAATTTTCTTGCTCATCCAACACAAAACATTTTCTTTTTGTTAAACTAGCAACACCGCACACTTTACGTGAGTGTAAAATATAAAAAGTATATATTATAATTTAGTATTTTAATTTTTTTTAGGATGAAATATAAATATATTATTAAATTTCTTTCATAAGAATATTTTTTTAAGAATTATTTGAAATAATTTATTAAATTATAATAATTTAAAAATAAAATAATTATATAAAATATAATTACATGATAAAGAATAAACACAAAAAGAAAAAAAATCACGTAATTGTAATTAGATAAAATGGCTAGTGGGTTGAGAACATGGGTTTTTTAAATTGGATGTAATATTATAATATTGATCTTTTTATTTGTTTATTTATTACATGTGTTTACTAATTAAAATGGTAAAATTGACACATCAAAATTTGGTATCCGAATTGAATTGATTTCAAGTGAATTTTCAATTTTACCCACAATTTTACATATCTCTATTGATTCTACATAAAATTAAAGGACAAATTTTGTAAAATCACATAAACAACCACTATTTTTGAGACAAAATAATTTTCTTTGTATAATAGTATAGATATTTACATATTGCGAATGCCCAAAATGTGAGTAGTTCAATAATGACTTATAGTTAAAAGAGCCTTCAATTAGTTGAATTTATTTAATTTTACATGGTAGGACAATTTAATACTTTGGTTTATGTGAAGATTTGATGGCTAACAACTTGTTTTGACTCTTTTGAGATCTTCCAATACATTATATTTTTAAATTAGTACAACTATGTATTGAGATCTGTAATTTAACTAAAAATTGTTGGATCATAGATATAAAAACAATGGGACAAGAAATGGCTACTTTATTAAGCTCAAATCCAAGTTCGAGTTTATAAATTTAGATTCGAACTATAACTCAATTAGTCAATCTTGATTTATTAATTCTGAACTTGATCTTAAACGTGATAATTCACAATTAAGTCAATTTGAATCTGAGCTCGGATATTATATAAGTATTTCAATTAGTGACAATATATCATTTGATTAGTTAGATACGGAGTAACTCTTATTGTTAAATATGATGGCGAATTAGAATTAATACTCTCGTTAAAGTTTTATTGAAAAATCGTTATAACCCCTTAGATATGTTCCGTCTAACAGTGAAGCTCTGCCGTTAGGGTTCCATTAATTTTTATGTTAAATTATGAGGTTACCCCCTCTTTTTAACGAGCCCCGTTTTCAGTGACTAATATGCCCATGAGGGTGTTTTATAAGGGTTCAAATTAATTTGGAGTTGCATGTTATGTTTTATATATGTAAATAAATGGGCAAATGTAATATTTTTAATTTATGCATCAAAATGTAATGTTTATTTATATTAAAATACCTCGGGGGGTGATTGTAATTTTTTGTAATTGTGGGTTAAATTGTAATTACATCAAATCTTAGGAATTATAGCTAAAAATTGCCTTTAAATGTTATTTGACCACCCTTAAGTCTTTGTTATGTTGTACCATTTTAGGCTTTAAACTTGTTGGAATGTTTATCATAATATACAATTATGAGGATAATTTAAAATTGTCACGAGCTTCATCATTATTTTTTAATCTTTGTTTTTTTTTATGAGAGAGCTTCATTATTATTATCACTATGAAGAAACGGTTACAATAGTACAAAACTAATTTAGGCTCAAGCTCAATCTTCTAGCCCTAATTATACAAACCTGAGATAAATTAATCATTAAGACCATTAATTTAGGTATGATTTATCACAATCAAATGTCCACTAAAATGTGAACAGTACCCTAATATTTAGTTAGTAGTAAACTAGTAGTCAAGAAATAAGGTACCAATTCCCCAAATAGTATATACACAAAAATAAAGGTATTGATCGTCACCTCCCTCAAGTTTATATCAAACTAAAATTTATATACTTTTAAAAAATAAAATGTGCACCCCTTTCTAAATTATAAAAAGAACCTTTAATATCTTATAAAAATTTGACGCCACATCTCCCAACAAAAATTCTGATCCCGTCCCTTATACGTAGAACTCCTCTAATTTTCTTATTAGATGCATAAAATAAAATGAGAAAACTAATAAAAGTGTTGGGACAAAAAAAGAAAAGAAAAAGCATCATTGCAAAGAAGCTAAAAGTGATGGCACCAAAAACTTGGACCATCCTTAATATATCCTTGAATACTCTTTGAAGAACAAGGAATATGGGCACACTTTACATTATTAGGCATGCAAAGCCACTCATCACTATGCTCTCTAAAATCTAATTATTTAGGGACATATATTTTAATAATTGATGACTCTATGGCATGTCATTAGTCATCAAGATTGTGCATATTGTTTAGACAAATGTTGAACAAGTATTTGACATGAGCTCATCTTACGTGCCACAAAAAATTCAGTAAATTATATTAACCACCACAACTTTTGTAGTATTTTATATTTTGGTATCAAATATTTGTAAATGTATAGTTTGATACCCAATTTTTATCATTTGTGTGGTGATGGTCTTTTTTCACTATGTTGGTGGAATTTATGTGGAATATTTGAGGATATTTCAGGACACATTGGGGAATATTTCATCGAAATAGTACAAAAATGCTACTAACACATAAATAATAAAGGTTGGATATCAAAACACATATTTATAAAGATTAGATACCAAAATGCAAAACACTCAAAAAGTTTGGATGCTTAACATAATTTATCCGTTTTTTAAATTACCTTTTTGAACTATCAGAATATCAAAATAGTACACAAAAAAAAGTACTCATATATTTGATCGTTTATTTGTTTTTTTATTGAAGCACAAGCACTATAATAGTGAGAGGTTGATAGCGGCAGTCACACCCCTTTAAATTTACACAATATTGTATTATATATAATTGTTAAAATGCAAATTTTTATCTTTTTAAAGGTAATAATTCTTATATTTTATAAATATGTAATTTTATGCTTGTCATTATCAAAATTATCAATTGTTTTTTTATGTTATTGCTGACAAATGTGCCAACAAGGATTTGCAATTTTTAGGAAATCCATTAGTGAGAAGTTATTGAGATTTGACATAACTGTGACTACCTCTAACGATATGGGAATATTAAAATTAAAAAAAAAATCAAAATCAAATCAAAATCAAAACAAGTTCAAAGCAAACGAGAAAAATAGATTATCATTATTCCAGGCTGGCTTAATTAACCCAAATTTCAATTCCTAATTATTCAGATTAATTAACCGAATATAAAATCATTACAGGATTAGGTTGTTAGGGTAGGTGAAGTTGCTACAACATAAAAGCATACTTTCCCAATCACGGATTGCTATGTGTTTTGGCAGCAGGTAGAACAACAACTAATCAACTTGAATTATTTGGAGTTTGAATTTGTTTCCAATTAAATTAAGTACATGTGCAATATTTGACTTTGCATTAAAAACATCACAAACTTAATATATACATATAATGTTATACCTTTTTTTAATGTATCTCTATTATGTACTAATTATTACACGTCATAGAACGTATTTCAAATTAAGAATTACAACTAAACTTTGAATGAAAATGTAATTTATGCAACACTATAAAACAAGAATGGAATTATAGAGTAGGGTTGAAATTTAACATTTACAATATATATATATATATATATATAATATTTTTATCATTTGGGGGTGGGGCTCGGGGATCCAAAATTTTAGTAAACATGCATATGAATATAGTTTTACGTAGAGTTTCGGAGGGGGTGGGGAATTGCCGGCCTTCCAATCTCACTTAGCTTCGTTTTTGCTATGAAATGTCAAAATATACTATGGAATAACTTAATTACATTACACATTTATAATAACAACTTATGATATTTCAGTAAACATTTCTCTTAGTAAAGTGTGGGACAAGTCAACATTTGTAAATTGTCACCAACGATGTTAAATTAAACTAAATATTTGAGCAAAGTGTTGGAATATTACTTAGAAGATCCCATGATTATTGACTTGAATTTAGGGGCTTCGTGGTTCACATTTAAAAGAAGATGATATACTTCAACGCTATATAATAAGGTTGAATTGCATATGATATAATATTTCATCTTCTCGAAGTGTCTCGGCCCTCTATTACCCGTCAATAAATATTTATTTTAATGGTTTTGTTTTGTGTTTTTCTTTTTTGTATTTTTTTTTCTGCATCTTTCTACTTTAGAATAAAGTTCCATTCGTTCGCATATTTGGTAATTAATTACGAATGATATAAATAAATTTAATATAAGAGATTATTTTAAAATTTAAATTTATAAGTACAATATCTATCGTGTATAAATATATTAATATTACATGTTGATGTTCAATGTCTATATAAGTATATTTTCATATATGTTAATGCATTGTTTTTATATAAATGTATATTATGTTTTATATACTTGTTATAAATATGTATCGATATTAATTGTTTTATATTTATATATGAAATTATATGGGCATTTACTATATGTGATGTATTATAAGTCACCTAAACTAATTTTAATATTATGAACATCAAATATATCAAAAATATATTTCATATTAATTTTGATGTGCCAAACATTATCTTAGCCACACACGTCAGCAGAGGTAAATTTGTTTAGATCCCAAATATGGGGCAACAAAACCCTCGACCAAGTAGGTTGTCCTCGATAGAGGTTGTAAGCCGAGTTGTCCTCGATCGTGAAGTTTTAAGTCAGAAAATTCATTAAGTGTAAGGATTGATGCCTTTAGAGAGATTTATTGTCCTCGAGAGTACGTCCGCATGAAAGATGGGGAGTCTTGGATTGCAAGACAAGAAAGACGAAATATCCCCAAGCTTACCCTCAGTATAGTCCTGTGGCTCCGAAGCCACGAGGGGTACGGGCCCTTGAGACCTCTTATGCAGGGCAAGTGGAGTGAGGGAACATGTGGCTTTAAAACGTTGAGTGAAACATAGTTGTATCGAGGGTACGAATCTCATACTTAGTATTTGCCAAACTCAACAGCCAACAGGAAAAGCCCAATTGGCATGGCTGACTAGCCCTGTACCTACCACTACCTAACATGCGCCTGCTGCACAGGGGTCTATCGCATCGGTTTCCAGCGTATTAAATGCCCTTTCATAAATACAATCATTGGTTATAAATGCTCAAGATATACATTAAATATGAATTTGATCCCCCATTAACGAGAGGCAATGTCAACCGCCACTTAGGAGTCCAAAAATTAACAAAAATCATGTTTACTTGTACCCCATATGTCAGGACGACTGACCAACCCCCATCAACCACGTCACGTCAGGGGATCTCTCTTATATAAATAGCAAAAAGGCTCCCCCCAAGAGGTATCTATTATTATTCTTTACATTACATGCAACAATAGCAGACTACTGTTCATTATCTTCTCTAAAAAATACCACAAACTAACTTGAGCGTCAGAAAGCCTACGTCGGGGCAAAATTGGCTAGTTTCACATGCATTCCTCTCTCTTAAACAGGTGGGCCACCAGCATTCACTCGAAGAGTATCAGATTCCGCCATTCGGCCAACCATAATCCTACCGCATCAAATTGTATATTATCACATTTGTGTATGTGTGGATATACGTTTGCAAGTGCAAACTTTTTACACATAATAATATAAATATTATCAAAAAAATAAAACATTACATATTTATCTTTTATTGATAATTCATTAGATATGTATTTCTGACACATATGTATATGATTTATGTACGTATGTATATATATATATATATATATATATATATTAGACGGATAAAACACTAAATTCTTAAATAACATTATGATTCGAATTTTGGAGTTATGAATAAAATAGTTGGATTGATAGCGTCGCTCCTATATTGGCCACCAGCATTCACCGGAGCGTATCAGACTCCACCACGCGGCCAACCATAATCCGACCGCATCAAATTATATATTATCACATTTGTGTATTAATGGATATACGTGTGCATGTGCAAATTTTTTACACATAATAATATAACTATTATCAATAAAATAAAACATTACATATATATTTTTTTATTGATAATTCATTATATATGTATTTTAGACACACATGTATATGGTTTATATATATATATATATATATATATATTAGAGGGACTAAATTCTTAAATAACGTTAATGAGGCTGGATATTGTCCCACATCGACTGAGAGTCGAGAGGCTTGAGTCCTTAAATGGGCAGAGTCATCTCTCTCTGTTAGGAGGCCTTTTGCAAAACCCCTCGCCCTGATGGTTCGCCGTCTTAATGGGCGCAGGAGGGACAGTATCCGAAGCAGGGCCAGTCGAATGATCAAATCCATGGTTCATCATATGGCGCCGTCTGTGGGAACCGAAAAGGTTCTCAAGCCCCTCGACTGGGGGGCTTATGATGAGGCTGGATATTGTCCCACATCGACTGAGAGTCGAGAGGCTTGAGTCCTTAAATGGGCAGAGTCATCTCTCTCTGTTAGGAGGCCTTTTGCAAAAACCCCCGCCCTGATGGTTCGCCTTCTTAATGGGCGCAGGAGGGACAGTATCCGAAGCAGGGCCAGTCTGGTGATCAAATCCATGACGGCGAACCATCAGGGCGGGGGTTTTGCAAAAGGCCTCCTAACAGAGAGAGATGACTCTGCCCATTTAAGGACTCAAGCCTCTCGACTCTCAGTCGATGTGGGACAATATCCAGCCTCATCATAAGCCCTCCAGTCGAGGGACTTGAGAACCTTTTCGGTTCCCACAGACGGCGCCATATGATGAACCATGAATTTGATCACCCGACTGGCCCTGCTTCGGATACTGTCCTTCCTGCGCCCATTAAGACGGCGAACCATCAGGGCGGGGGGTTTTGCAAAAGGCCTACTAACAGAGAGAGATGACTCTGCCCATTTAAGGACTTAAGCCTCTCGACTCTCAGTCGATGTGGGACAATATCCAGCCTCATCAAACGTCATCGTTTGAATTTTGGAGTTATGAATAAAAAAATTGAATTGACAGAGTCGCTTCTATATTGACCTCTATAGTATCTTATTTTGAATTAGTCGGCCAGTGAATCAGAAACAGAGGTTTAAAACTAAAATATAAAAAGAAGAAAAAAAGCCCATAATCCATAACAGCTCCAATGCAAACGTGCCGGCTTCCCATTGGATTAGCAGAATCCCATTCTCTGCAGTTTGGTGCGTCCAGTTAAAGACAATTTCTAAACACCCTAGTAGCGACATAATAACATAAAAAAAAAAAAAAAAAAAACCACACGCACACCCCTCTCATTAATCGCCTTGACATTGGGAAATGAGCCCCATAACGAACCTATCCGTTGCCACTGGCACTGTGGCACTGATCAATTACTCGTGGGAACTTCACAACTGCTGAAAAAGCTGATTTCCCCTGCTTTCAGGTTTTCCAATTCAGCTTATTCATCTGCTTATATTTCGCATTCTCCGGAAGCTTTAATCTCACTTCCTCCGGACGAACTCGCTCGACGGCGTGGTTCTCGATGGCTACTCCGATTTCACCCAAAGTCAACTCTTCCTCAGCCGTTGGTATCCTCTTTTTTCGACGCACGCACGCACACACACTGGTGTATCTGTGTGTTCTTCTTCTTTTCTTTTTTTTTTTGCACCTGACAATGATGTGGAATGAAGAATTTCGTATTAAATTCAGTAAGTTTTTTGGTTAATTTTCGTGTTTTTGCATCTATTTGTGGTTGAATTTCGTGGAAGTTTGTTGCATTGAACTTCGCGCATTATCCTTTGCACTTTGGTAGTTCTGGTGGTGGTGTGATTACAGTGTGTGTGTGCAAATTGATGCTGAATGATGTATGCTGACGTGAGATATTCTTCGCTGATGCTTAATTTAATTGTACATGATTTGGCAAAAAGTCGCGTGCTTATGATTATATGATTCATTTATTAATTCTTTGAATAATGAGGATGTGATATCGGTCTATATGGATATGCCTGCTCGTTTGTAGATAAGGTTGAAAAAAGTGAATCAAATTATTTAAGCTTGATGAATGGCGAAGTAAGTTTGAGCACTGTCTGAATTGGATAGAACATCCATGAAGCTTACTAAACTATGTGTTCTTTTGGCTTGATTGCTTTAGTTTATGTACAACAAGGCTACCTATGAATTAGCTGTTCTGTGTAGTGTAGGAATTCTTTTTGGTATTTATGTGTGTATGTATATTTTGTTTCTACATAACCATATGCTTATCAGCTTATGATATAAAGGTGTTAATGCAATCCATTAAACTTAGAAGTTCTATGCTCGATGTGTTGAAGGTGCGCCTAGCAACGAAATGGAAGCCTCATCTACTGGAATGGTCGGAGCTCATGACTTATTGATTGTTGGGCCAGGCGTGCTGGGCCAGATAGTGGCTGAAAAATGGCGAGAGGTACTTTTGTGCGAAAAAAATGAGGCGTACTAGAGTCAGTTCTCGAACATGTGTTTTTGACATGATTAATCTAATGAGAGGTGATTATATTATGGATGTCCAAATGGGGAGTTTGTTGGTTTGGAGTTCTTGAACCTAACCGTGAAGATTTTCAAATAGTATCTGTTCTGCAACTGGAAATTGTCCATGATATAGTTTATGGCTTCGAGCTTTATTCTCTAAATGGACTTTTTCATATATGTTATGTGTGCATCAAAAGTTGATGTCCTTCCTGAGATGCCGAACAATTTGAATGTTTTAACTGTGGCAGGAACATCCAGGGTCTCAAATTTATGGGCAGACACTGACGACAAATCATCATGATGAATTAACAAAGATGGGAATCAGTCCATCTCTGAAGGGAACCCAGCTGGCTCATAAGTTCCCCTATGTCATTTTCTGTGCCCCTCCCTCTCCAAATCTAGATTACCCTGGTGAAGTTAGGTATACACCAGAATATATGCCCTATAAACTCTTCAGAGGATCTTTTATATCATAATGTATTTTTCTATGTTATTCTTCTGTGAACTTGCTGAACAGAATATTGACATTCTGTCAGAAAATAACAGCTAAAGATACCCTTGAAGAAGTCACTTATGGTTTTAACATGCTTCCTTTAGCCTTTTAGTTGTCTTCATATGTCTTCGTGGCCCTTGTCTGTATCAAGCATCCATTATTTGCTTGGATATTTTTGGACACGAAACCGAGTTCCACCCAGAAATGAATATAGCGGACCCATTTTGAAGTTTTGCTCACATAAATAATATTAAGCTTCGTTCCATAGGAATTCATAAAATGCATTAGAAAGAATTTCATCATTTTGCCATTGTTTATGTATCTCCAATGTTGAACAGAAAGCAAAGAAAGGGAAAGGATAGGAAAAGAAGCCATAGAAACTGGTATTTGTACTTCATTATTCTCGCGTGCTGAAAGTTTCTGACTACTATTCGTTTTTGGTGCATGTGGGATAGAGTATAAGATTATTCTTGACTTGAATAGGCTAAAGACTTAATCTGTCTTTGCTGTTCATTCATGCAACTTTCATCAATCTTGCGGCTTGTCTTCATAAACTTTTTGTCTACATTGTGTGTAGTGAATAAATAGAAGTCAATTCCAGCTTATTTTTGTATTAACGATATCAACAGGGCAGCAACTTTAAATTGGAATGGCGAAGGTTGCTTCCTGTTTACTTCAAGCTCGGCTCCCTATGACTGCAGTGACAACGGATATTGTGATGAGGTATCTCATCCAAGGCAACTTTCTGTTTGTAACATTTTCAATTGTCATATTTACAACTCAAAAGAAAGTTTTCTCCATTGAAAATCTAGCTAACTAGTGTTCAATCTGAAATATTCATTGTTATGCTACTGATTATTGATTAACCCTGATTTACTCTCTATAGGACACTCCAGCAGTACCCATCGGGAGAAGCCCTAGAACAGATAATCTACTCAAGTCAGAGAAAGTAGTTTTGGAGGCTGGCGGTTGCGTTGTTAGACTAGCTGGACTTTACATATCCTTTTTGAAATATGACTTGGATTGTCTCTATTAGATTTTCAAGCTCAACTGATTGAAAAGAGTTATGTAAAACAACCTTAACTTGCAGTACAAAGCCGATAGAGGTGCCCATACATACTGGTTGCAGAAAGGGACTTTGGATATTCGACCAGATCACATCCTTAATCTAATACATTATGAGGTGATCGTGTTTCGGGCTTTATTATCAGGGAGCTTTTCTCATTGATTGTGTATTTTGCTTTGTTTATATGGCAACAATCTAAACTAATGCAGCACCGGTTTGTGTAACTTAAACAGGATGCAGCTCCACTGTCAATTACCATCTTTAAGAAGAAACTTCGCGGAAAGATCTTTCTTGGCTGTGATAATCACCCTCTATCCAGGTTATCCAATTAAACTAAACAAATATAAATGCAAATGTTGTAGTCTTTCGGCATAAAAACAGTGTAGAACCCGGTGCTAATTCGGCATGTCATACGCTTTCTCAGGCAGGAACTCATGGACATAGTTAATAGGAGTGCCAAGTACAGTAAGAAGTTTGAGGCTTTTACAGGTGACCTTGCATCTTAGTCACTAATTTACATCAGGATAAACTTTTCTTCTGCAAAATGTCTCGGACGTGTCTTCTGAAGTTGCCGCTTGATAACATATTGTTTCTCGTTGCAGGAACGTCCGATCCTCTGGGTAAGAAACTAAACAACTCAAAAACACGAGCACAACTCGAATGGGAACCGAAATATCCCAGCTTTGCTCAGTTCATAGAGAGTCTATGAGAAGCTTTTTTTTCGAATCTCATAGCACAGTATACTTTTTTCGGAGCAAGTGGTGTATACTAAGGAATCATTGATGAAATCGTCCTCGTAAAAGCCCTATGGTATCTTGCGGTACAATCCCCACTACTGAATAGTGCACCTACATGCCTTCATCCCTGTTTTTTTTTCGACTGGAAGATCGAGAGCTAACTATTGGAACTTTGGACTATCTGGACGCATACTTTGTGAAATGTTCATTGTGATTTGTTGCATTGATTCAGAGTTGGTTATTCTTTGCTGTATTTGGATATCAAACCCTTGATGATATGATTTGAAATCGTTGGCCTTGGAAGTACATCAATATAAGCGCAAGGACCAGTGGAAGTAATGTAAAGAGAAGACAGTGTTGGCCTAGAACTATTTAAAAGAGATCCCAAATAAAATTTTGAAGTATATTGATAAGATAAAATTGTTGAATGTATAAGATACTGGTAACGCTGATCACTTAGTGATTATTTTTTAAAAATAAATTTATAAGATTTTATTATTTTCATTTGATAGCTTATATATTTGCAAATTTTCTCATCAAACGGTTTGTATTTTGTATGTTTTTAAACATTTTATAAAATATTTATATGATATTCAGTTTCTCGATTGTTTCAATCTAATAGGCCGCATCCCTCATAATAATAACTAGTGAATTGGGGTATACTTAGATCTGTAAATTAAAAATGAAATGTAATATCATATTGTTTTGAAAATTGATTCAATAACTAACAAATTGAAAGAAAATTGGAGAGGAGATACAAATTTTAGAATATAGACAGGGTATATAAGCAATATAACTTATTAGATTGCAACATTTTTTTTTTGTTAAAATAGGAGAATGCATAATTTTTCAAAACCATAAATTGAATACTTATCATGGTATAATTATGAACCCTTAAAAAAAAATCACAAAATAAAGCGCGACTTTGCCAACTCAAACCGGGACTTAATTTTAAACTACCCATAATTTTTCCTAAAATCCCACCCAAACCAGAATACAAAATAAAAAAAAAAAACTCCAAAAATATTCAAAAAAGTATAAAAAGCAACCAATAATCTCACTGTATAATTTGCCTTTGCTTTATGTTTTTTTAAGTAGCTGATTTTTGACCGCCATAAGTCGCGGGCTTTCACAAAATCATAATTGCTGCTTCTGCTTTCTTGGGCATTAAAGCTAGGGTTCTTGCTCCATGACACTTCAAGATTCTTGCTTTATCAATCAAAAACCCTTTTAAAGGCGCTGTTCTTTTATCATTTGCTCAATTTGATTACATCCCGTTTGGTTTATTGTCTTGGATTTGGATTTATTTGTGAATTTCTCCTTGGTTGATTTACTTTTTTGCTCGAAGTAGAATTAGAAGTAGTTTCATGTAATTGCTGCTTTTTTCATGCTTAACTGTTTGTTGTGATTTAGTGATTGTGTGATATTTTTGGTTTGGTCATTGATGAGGGGCGAGATTTTGCCATGTGATGAGAAATGAGGGCTGGGGTCATTGAGAGATGGGGTGTGCTTTTGGAAAAGAGATTTCGTCACCTGGGCCACAAGGTGGTGAATTTGTAGTTGGAAAGGATAGGAATAAGGTGGGAGAGAGCGAATTGTCAGTGACATCAGGGAATGGGGATAAAGTAGTAGATTGTTCTGTCAGTAACAGTAAGGCGGAGGAGGGCGGTGGCGGTGAAGTTTACAATGATGGGGATAAGAAAGAGGAGCTGAAGGATGAAAATGTTAGGCGATCGAGACGGGAGAAAAGGAGGTCTAGGCCAAATCCTAGGTTGAGTAACCCTCCTAAGCATGTTCAGGGTGAGCAAGTGGCTGCTGGATGGCCGCCTTGGCTCGTTGCAGTTGCAGGCGAGGCTCTGAGTGGATGGACCCCACGTCGGGCTGATACGTTCGAGAAGCTTGATAAGGTAAGTGGATTTTTCAGTTCCCATTGTCATTGTTCTGTATGTTTATCTAGTTTATGGAAGTGTTTCATGTTGTTTATAATCTTTTCTTTCTTTTTCTTTTTTGTGGGTTTTAATTAGATTGGGCAAGGTACCTATAGTAATGTGTATAAAGCTAGAGATACTATAACGGGGGAGATTGTTGCATTGAAGAAGGTTAGATTTGATAATTTAGAGCCTGAGAGCGTGAGGTTTATGGCAAGGGAGATTTTGATCCTGCGCCGCTTGGATCACCCAAATGTTGTAAAATTGCAAGGTTTAGTGACTTCAAGGATGTCATGCAGCTTGTATCTGGTATTTGATTACATGCCGCATGATTTGGCTGGCCTTTGTTCAAACTCTAGCATTAAATTTACAGAGCCTCAGGTTGGACTTTTATAGGCTTCATTTTTTGAATTTTTTTTTAAAGATTCTTTCTGAGTTTTTCCCTTTGCTGACGATATGATTAATGATTAATATTCGTAGGTCAAATGCTATGTTCATCAGCTATTGTCTGGCCTCGAACACTGCCACAATCGCCATGTTTTGCATCGTGATATTAAGGGTTCCAATCTTCTAATTGATGATGAAGGAGTTCTTAAGATTGCTGATTTTGGATTGGCTTCCTTCTTTGACCCTAATAACAGGCAGCCCATGACTAGCCGTGTGGTCACTCTTTGGTATAGACCACCTGAGCTTCTTCTCGGTGCCACTGAATATGGTGTAGGTGTGGACTTGTGGAGCGCCGGGTGCATTTTAGCTGAGCTATTTGCCGGGAAGCCCATCATGACTGGGCGAACAGAGGTAAATGTTATATGAGTTAGTGATAAGTAACATAACTTTCTTAGTTAGCTGTTTACTCAATCGTCTCTAGGGGGTGACTCTCTAGTGAAAATGATGTTTGTGTATTTGGTAGCATTATTTTGGAACTTCCATGCCTGGGTCTTGGGCCCTAAATATGTGCGAAACAACTAGGATTTAAAAGTAGTGTATTTGGGTTAAAAATATAGCTAAATCCGACAGGTTGGTGCAATATGGGTCCCAAGACTAGGTGCTTCAAGAACTTTCTTGTGAGCTTTCGGTATTTATTGGATAGCGCCTGGGTCTAGTGATTATGGTTACATATGTGAGTCAAAGTTGGGGTGGGTGCCTAAAAGTTTGCTTACAGGTGTTTGACTACAGAAGGTGCTTCTTTGTTTTTTATGCTCTACATTTGTTTTCTCTTCATTGTCAAATGCAAATGTTGACTGCAGTATCAGCCAATTGTAATCGTGAAGTGTCTAATTGTATTGCTGAACTTTTTAAAAAATTGATATTTGGGTAAATTTCATTAGCTTCTTTTCTTGCACGTTTAAAGTTAAGCTCAAAAAAAGAAAGGAAAAACAAAAAGTTTTGTGCATGAGCACCTGATAGCATATTAGAGTGACTGCATAATTTCTTGTGGTTAGGTGGAACAACTGCACAGGATTTTTAAGTTATGTGGTTCTCCATCTGACGAGTATTGGAAAAAATCAAAGCTGCCTCATGCAACCATATTCAAGCCCCAGCAAGCATATAAAAGACGTATAGCAGAGGCTTTTAAAGATTTCCCGCAATCATCACTGCCATTAATTGAGACTCTACTTGCAATTGATCCAGCTGAGCGTCTAACTGCTACAGCTGCTTTAAGGAGCGAAGTAAGCTTGCTTTCTCTCTCTCTCTCTCTCTCTCTCTCTCACACACACACACACACACACATACACACATGTGCACAGAGTCAATCAGGCACAACTAACATGAACTCGAAGGACAAAAGCAACCCTCACTCAGAATATACTCTGGAAACATTATCTACATGATAGAAACCTCTCCATGTCTGGAAAAGACAGTTTCACCTATATTTGTCAAGAGGACCCTCTGTGATTGCATCTCGTTCTCTCTATCTGGGCTTTAATTTCCGTTGACATGAATATGTGTTAGGTGTAGCCTATTTCTCTATGGTAAATTCTAATGCAGCTTGAAAATCTGTTATCTGTTGCAGTTCTTCACAACCAAGCCTTATGCATGTGATCCATCCAGCCTTCCAAAGTATCCACCAAGTAAGGAAATGGATGCTAAGCGCCGGGATGAAGAAGCTAGAAGGTTGGAAATTTTTAGGTTTTCAGTTTCCTATTGCATTATGGGTCAATTACAATGACCCCTATCACTGTGTATCCACACAAACATCCCCTCTTAGTTCCAAAGTTACAAATACCCCTTTTTGATCATTGAAATTTAATCAAAACTTGAAGAATAACGAATGAACTTGAATAACAACACTGCTTAACTATGTCTAATAATCATCACAAATGGGTAGCTGTAAGGTGGAAATGAATTACAAGGGAGGTATGTGTAATTTTTGAAACCAAGCAGGGATATCTGTGGAATTGTATGTAGTTATAGTTAGTTTTAAATTATGTATTATTTTACCTCTATTGTTGATGCTTTTCCACGAGGAAGTAATGGTATAATATGTGTCTATATGCGTTCGCATATAATGCATGATTTTATGTAAATGTGTGGCGCCTGTTTGTGATTTTTTAATAGTCAGTTGGTGAACAGTGTAATTGATTGAGTGTTGTTGCTATAGCTTACATCAGTTTCAAAATTGCAGGTTAAGAGCTGGTAAAATACATGGTAATGGTGTGAAGAAAACACGGCCACGTCACCACGCAACGCGGGGAATGCCTGCCCCTGAAGCCAATGCTGAGCTGCGAACCAATATTGATGTATGTTGTCTAATATCTATATCTCCAAGCCCTTTTTATCTGCCTATAGTTTGTATCATCACCCTGAGATTTATTATCTTCATAATACGAACCCACTTAAATTTGCACTTGGTAAATTGAAAACAGAGCATTTAAATGAGTTGATAAGTTACAGCTTTCTGCATGCCCACACTGTCAATGAGGGATTCTTGTTCATTTGTTGGGGATTATTGGTTTTATAAGAAATTTACCTTCATTTGATGACGGAAGTGCTCTGTTCTCCAATTGGTGTAATTGCACAAACTTCCCCTCTTAGTTTCATAATTGCAAAATTTATTGAGAAGCTTGGATAACATTATCCATCCATGCACACAAGAACAATTTGAAAAGTTTTTGAATTATAACATCATATAACTGTGTGTAATAATCAACAAAACAAGGTAACTCTAAATTGAAAATAAGTCGCAAGGGGGGTATGCGTGATTTTGAAACCAAGAGGGGATATTTGTATAACTGTTAACCGTATGTGGTCACAGGTTAGCATGCTGTAATTTTTGGTGAAAATGAAAATGAAAATGAAAATGACAAGGTTTTTACTGGTACAAAAGTTATCTCACTCGTTATGATTGTAATTATTGCTGAAAATGAAAATGACCAAGGTTTTTACTGGTATAAAAGTTATCTCACTCTTGAACATAAAAGAATGAAAATGCTGAAATATTGAAAAGCTTATTGTTACTTGGAGGGGCAGCACATAGAATATAGTAGTAAAATCATCAATTTTGAAACTATCGAGAAAATAAAGATGTGTATCTCATGTTGTATGATATAGTTGGTTCACCTATCTATAAACTCATGTCAATTTTTACACTGCAACAGCGGCGGCGTCTAATTAACCATGCAAATGCAAAGAGCAAAAGCGAAAAATTTCCTCCACCACACCAAGATGGAGGGCTCGGATATACTTTGGGGTCTCCACCTCACATTGATCCGGTGTTTGATCCTCCAGATGTCCCATACAGTTCCATGAACTTTTCATACTCCAAAGAACCGATTCAAACGTGGTCGGGCCCATTGGCCGACCCTGCTGGTGTAGGTTCAAGAAGAAAATCAAAGCCATCGAAGAAGGATTATCGCAAGGATAAGATTTCAGTTCTGAATTAGGGAGAACTGCAAAATCAACATGGAGGTACAAACACTGGTTTGCATCTCGTATCTCAGCTGGAAAAACCATCAATTGTTTCAGAGAGAGAGAGAGAGAGAGAGATTTGTGATACATTTCTTGTTTCTCAAATTTTTTCGGGATCATGAGGACATTCTCAGGCTCTGTAAATGCTAGAGTTTTCTCATTTTCATTCCGGTCTTGGTTATACATGTTTATTTCTCCCATTCAAACTGTGTAACAACCGATGTTCTTATTGCAGTGTTAATGGATTTATTTGGCTGGCTTGAATTTGAACTCTCTGTTTGTTGTCTCTGCTGAGATCAATATACAGTAGTTCTGCTGTTTATTCTTGAGTACTTTTTGTATTTCAGGTATTACTACAGAAAGGAAATGCACCCTTGTGTGTGTGTGTGTGTGTGTGTGTGTGTGTGTGTGGTTTAAGAGTTTGGAATGTTCTTACCAAGATTTTCTCAGTTCATATTCCTTACTTTATGTTTGATATTGTGGTTTGTGTTGTAATTCATATTAGGTTTATGTGTAATATTTCTTTAAATATATACTTTTCTTTTATGGTTATTGAAATACATGCTTATTTACCTTATATATCATTTTTTGTACAAATTTAATAAGTAGAATACAAAATAAAATAGAAAAAATACAACATAAGATTAGAATCGGACGCCTCCAGCCCCTAGAACTAGAACAAAGAAAAGAGGAGAGCCTAAAAAAAAAAAAAAAAAAAAAGGAAAAATCTCTTTGAAAGTAAGTAATCATTGCAAGTTAACAAAAAGAGTTGAAATTCAAATAAGTATGCTATGGAAAATAATAACAAAAACTTTTTTAAGTTCTTGAGCATGCTTATAGGCCAAGGTTGTTTTGGTAGCTTTGTCATCTCTTGATTGTTGATAGCACTATTTGCATATATAAAAATATTTGCCAGATTACTTAATTAGAGTATCTTCATGCAACTGCTATAAAACTTAATGGTTTTTGTCACTATTTACATAGACAAAAATATTTGCCAGATTACTTAATTGGAGTTATCTTCATGCAACTGCTACAAAACTTAATGGTTTTTGTGATTGACGAAGACATTTCACCATAATCTCTCCCTCTCTCTCTCTCTCTCTCTCTCATTGACCAAGACATTTATCCATAAAGTCTCAAGACATTTCTCCATAAACTCTCTCTCTCTCTCTCTCTCTGTGATTGACCAAGACATTTATCCATAAACTCTCTCTCTCTCTCTCTCTCTCTCTCTCTCTCTCTCTCTTGAATGGGCAAGCTTTGCTGTGAATCAGATGATGGACTACTAAACATCAGTGGGATCTTGTTGCTGATATTTCTCGCAGTTATGGCGGTGACTCTGTGTGCTCCGGCCAGGCCAAGACACCGCGTCAACTACATATATCGATGCCCCCCGCCTGGTTATTGGCTTTGTTTTAAAAAGCATAATTGATCTCCCTGTCCCCTGAGAACTCTGAAAAACTTGTGTTGTAATATGGTATTTCTTGGCTCAGTTCTTGAATAAAGATGAAAAACTGTACTACTCTTATGCGCCCAGCATTGGGTTATATTTAATATCTTTCATTCCTAATGTTACTTTTGAATCATGAGTTGGTCATTTCATAATTTCAACGTCTTGCAATTCTTGAGAGATGAATGTGTACAACTATTGACATTCGGAGGCATGGAGAGTATTGTCAGGATCCAAATTTTAACAGTATGCGTTTTAATCACATTTCAACCGTTAGAAAAAGGTAGTTATAATTTTTTTATAAAAAAATGCATAATTACATCCATGAGATTTGTATAAAGCAATAGATACAGATTCCAGTGCTGTACAAAAAACCTTCTTATTACAACATAAGCACTCCTCACCTTTGAGGCCGTAAAAACCAATATCTACTTGTTTATAATACCCTCTCCTCTAGGTAAAACCCATCAATTAAATTCACATTTCCACCATTTCTTTTTTTATTAAAATTTTTTTTCTGGTAAAACACAAGTCCAAGAACATATATATATACATAGTCGAATCTAAGAACTTTTTTTCACGCTTGAGCGACATGGTAAGACCAGGGCGTATGAGGCGGCTTAGCAGCGGAGATTTGAACACGAATGACTTCATGAATGGCGCCACGATGGAGCACGCTGAGAACTTCATCGCACGCTGCTAAGTCTCCCAACGAGACGTTGCGAGAGTGGTACTCGTCCCGTAAACGGAACCCATAAAACCATCTGCCGAGCTTCCACCATTGGATGCACACTTGCCTTTCTGAGACTTGGCTGCTATCTAGTGCTTCTGCGATGCGCCTGGCCTGTAAAATTTAAAGATATCAGTAAAATATGCTAAGGATTCATATTGCTCAGTGTGTTTTACGATTAATTCGTAACATTTTTGTGCTCTAAAGCAAAGAAAACATGCATTTTCACCCAAGATGATGTCTTTAATACTTAATAGTACACTTAAGCAACAGGAACAGAGCCACATGGGAGACTGGATGGGCACCCGGAGCCGTACCCGGCTAACACCCCCATCCCCCCCGCTAACGAGTCAATTTAAAGAAAACAAACATCATATGACTCCATTAGAGCTTATCAGTCAATTCATAGAAAACAGTCATATGACTCCCTTTGAGCTTCAAGAAAAAGAATTACCGGGACCCCAAGCCAAACGAGGCAGTAGTGCAAGCCGACCAAGTTAACCAATACATTGAGCTTCGGCTTGAGTAAGAACATTTGAACATCTATGAATCCAAACTGCAGCGAGTTCAGCAGTTCGATTGCTTTCAAATAATTCCCGACCTCGATCGACTCATAAGCTAAAGCTTTTTCCACAAAATCTGCCACCAAAGCCGCGTTTTCAGACATTTTGTTGTGCTTGCTTATGTACAATCCCCTCCATCCCTACATTGACCAATTAGAACAGGTATTTAGATTATGGAATTTGTTGGAAGTAATTAAATAACTCATAGCATTACTGCAAAGGATCAAAATAGCAACATTCTAATGAAGTTCTAATTCAACTCATCAGATTTCTTGAAATTGACAACTTAACTTCCAAGGAGAAATTGCTAATTCCAGGTAACCAAGAATGGCAAAATCTATAAAAGATTAAAATTTCCACAAAATTACCTCAAGCTAAAAACCTAGAATATGAAAGATTGCAAAAGGGGCCTTAAAAATGACAATTCGAAAACACACACACACACACACACACACACACACACAAGAGTGTTGAGTTCCAGGCAACCAAGAATGGCATTAGGGATTAACTAAAATCTATAAAAGATTAAAATTTCCACAAAATTACCTCAAGCTAAAGACCTAGAATATGAAAGATTGCAAAAGGGGCCTTAAAAATGACAATTTGAAAACACACACGCACACACACACACACACAGGAGTGTTGAGTTCCAGGCAACCAAGAATCGCATTAGGGATTAACTAAAATCTATAAAAGATTAAAATTTCCACAAAATTACCTCAAGCTAAAGACATTGAATATGAAAGACTGTAAAAGGGGCCTTACAAATGACAATTCGAACACACACACACACACACACACAAACACAATAGTGTTGAGTTCCAGGCAACCAAGAATGGGATTCGGGATTAAACAAAATCCATAAAAGATAAAATCTCCACAAAATTACTTCAAGCTAAAGACCTAGAATATGAAAGATTGTAAAAGGGGCCTTGCAAATGACAATTCAAAACACACACACACACACCCCGTATGGCAACAATGCAGCAATTTATTCACTTAAAAAGAATCTAAATTTAATATAAATACAGAACAATTGTAAGGTGAAACACAAAATGAAACATGAAATTTCTCAAATAAAAGAATGACCTTTGAATTGGAGTCTATTTCTTGATTAACCTCACTCTGAGAAGATGAAGAATCATCATCCGGAGAAACTCCAGGCCACCTGGCTTTGCATAGAGCCTCCCACACACAATCAGAGCCACACAAATCCCTCCAAAACCTCGAACAGCTTCCTAATGAACACACATCAAAAGCCTGAAAGAAAAATCAAATCTTTTTCAAAACCCACTTCACAAAGAACGATGAAAGTCCAAATCAAGAAAGAAAAAAAAAAGGCCCAAAAAATGAGGAAAGAAAAAGTACCTGAAGGGATGAAGCTATTTTGAGGGCAATATCATCTGGGAGTGAGTTCTGTAGATTGATTAATCGATGCATTTTGATGGGTTTTTATTTTTGTTTCTTGTGATCGATGAGCAATGAAGGGGAAACTATGATGAATTGGTGATGGAGTGGTTCTCTGTTTTGCGTTACGAAACTCAAAAAGAGAGACTCTTACCGGAACTCGCTGCTCTACACGTGGTACGGTGCTTTCATCCTTTTTTTTTTTTTCAATTTTCTTTTTATCATTTTTAATTTTTTTTATATCAATTTTCTCGTTTCTCTTGCCTTTTCCTCTTTTTCGACTATGTGGTCGTTTGGATATATTTGAAAAAAAAATTATTTATTGAACCGTATTTTTATAATATTTTTTAAGTCAAATAATTTTATATTTAAATAAAATATTCAAAAATATGTTAAACTATAATTTTATTTAAAATTACTTTAAACAACTTCAAGAAAAATTTCATTTTTCAGTTTTCTTTATTTTTTTTTTATGATTTCTGTTAATTTTTTTTTCTCGAATAATTTTTTTGTCAAAAAAATAGGTACTTTTTTTTCTAAAAAAAAACATTATCCAAACGGGTTCTTAATCAAATTCAACAAGCTATTATTCAAATACAATTCAATTTTTTTTACAAAATTCAAATTATATTTTAAATTTTAATGTGATTGTTAAATAAACTAAACTTAAATAGGTGTTTATATTAAATTGAAAGCACGTTGAGCTCTGGGCCACATGATATATGCATATAGTTAGAAAATAATAAACCAATTCATTGTAATTTATTATACTTACTAGAGTGAATTTGAAATATTGTTTCCCCTCAAAAAAAAAATAAAAATAAAAAATTGAAATATGTTGAGCAATCAATTTCAAATTGAATATTAAAAGATTTGTTTTTAACACAAACACAACTTTCCCTATCGAACATGTAGTATAGTGTTTGATAAGAAAGAATCTTTGATAAGAGAACACCTTTCTAAGCTTGAGTCCAGTTGATGAATGTGTGGGTATTTGTCAATATGTGTGAATTTATAATTTATTATTTGTATTTTTTTTATAATTTATTAGTTACTATTGATAATTACTGACGAATGTATCAAATGAATAATGAAATTCAACGATGTATTCATCACATTTTTATCAAAGGAAAAGAAAAATATTTGGCTCCGATACTACTGTTAGCCACAATTGAAGCATTTTCTTGAAAGTTGAAAGTTAATCATTTTCAATTACATCATCTTCTCTTGTAAATGCACACAAATACGATTCTTTTTGATTTTTTTCCCTTTTGTTTAAAGATTTGGACAACTCACCAATATATACAAGACTAGCCTAGAAAGCTTATCTTACGCTTGTTAAGCAACATAGTCCCCACCCCTCCCAAACCCCAACCCCCCCCCCCCCCCAACACACACACACACCCCATTTGTTAATGTCAAGTTATTATATACTGTGATAATCTCAAAATTCTTGATCATGTGCGTTTTGGAGATAGTTTAGCTTGCTTGCTTGCTTGGCTAAAATTCAACTTTGCACAAGTTCTATGCTACCTTTCTTTGTTTTACAATCAACATATTTTCACAAACAAAAGTTTCATCTAGTTGTCAATAATCAAATGCCATAATACACACACACACACATCATAACAATTGATAGAAATATTATTTGTCAATAGATGTAAAGAATGAATAAAAAAATGTACACGTCGTGATAGCGATACATCTTCTTTTCTTTGGTGATAATAAATCAAAGACACCTAATTATTTATTTATTTATTTTTATAAGTTTTACTTTTAAGCACTCTCAATTTTTAGTTTTAATTATTTTATTTGGAACAACATTAATCGATACTATTAATAAAATGGAAGGGCTTTGACTTTTTCCTCTATCAACTTTTATCTTTCGTGTATTCTTTGCCTTTACTCCAACAACATAATTTTCCTTTTTCTTCCTTGTTTATTCTCACATCTCTCTCCTTTACTCTCTCATATTCTTTTTTTTTTTTAAAGTTTTGTTCTATTGATATTATTATATATATATATATTTATTTCTAATCAGAGAAATATATTATAAATAATTAAAAATATAATACAAATTATAAAAGTAGTTACAAAAGATTTATATTTGCATATAATTTAATAAAGTTTTAATGCTACACAGCTACACTATTAAAATTTAGTCATTTAATTAGATTATATCTGATTTTAATTTTGCATAACAAATGCCCGATACTTTATATTAATTATTTCAAGTAACACTAATCCTTCATCTAATCTCAATATTAATTATGTCTTGCCCTTGGGCTTTTACCCACATAAGGCCCACAAATTATTTCTCGTGGATCAATATTCAAGAATTGTTCTGATCATCTTCCCACCAAATATCAACCATTCATTTGGATCCTACTTCAGCTTCTCACCAGTTAATTCCATCTTTGCTATCACTCGCCATAGATTTTTGTCTTCAATCTTGTTAATTTCTTTAATACAATGCTCCATCAGGACCATAAATCCAAATCACTCTGAAAAAAAAAATCCCATTTTCTTGAAACCAAGAAAATGTCTATTTGCACTCCCTTCAACTGCAATGGACTTCGGCTTCATCCCTCAAAAATCCATAGCTTTAAAAGGCTATTTTCATCTAATTTGATCAGTCAACTTCAGGTAACTACAATCCCATATGCTGTTCCTTTACCTTCTGTGTATTTATCAAAACCCTCTAAATTTAGCACAAAAAGATTCAATCTTGTGATAGCTTCAGCAACCCCAGATGTTGAAACTCCCAAAATCTCATTCAGAACCAAAAACCCAAAAGACATTAATGTTTTGGTAGTGGGTTCAACCGGTTACATAGGAAAATTTGTAGTTAAAGAGCTGGTTAAAAGAGGGTTCAATGTAATAGCAATTGCTAGGGAAAGAAGTGGCACAAGGGGCAAGAACAGTAAAGAGGAGACTTTAGGAATGTTGAGTGGTGCAAATGTATGCTTTTCAGATGTGACAAACTTGAAATCTTTAGAAAAAAGCATTGAGAATCTTGGTATAAATGTGGATGTTGTTGTTTCTTGTCTTGCTAGTAGGAGTGGTGGAGTGAAGGACTCATGGTTGATTGATTATGAGGCAACAAAGAACAGTCTTGTTGCTGGTAGAAAATATGGAGCTTCACATTTTGTTTTGTTATCTGCAATTTGTGTGCAAAAACCCCTCCTCGAATTTCAACGCGCAAAGCTGAAATTGGAGGCCGAGTTGATTGAGGAAGCCAAGAATGATAAACTGTTCACTTATAGTATAGTTAGGCCAACCGCATTTTTCAAGAGCTTAGCCGGTCAAGTTGAGCTTGTTAAGGATGGCAAGCCTTATGTCATGTTTGGGGACGGGAAGTTGTGTGCGTGCAAGCCCATAAGCGAATCGGACTTAGCTTCATTCATTTCTGATTGTGTGTTGGGCGAAGAGTTGGCCAATAAGATTCTGCCGATTGGTGGGCCAGGCGATGCTCTGACCCCATTGGAGCAAGGGGAGATGCTGTTTAAGCTTGTTGGTAAAGAGCCTAAGTTCTTGAAAGTGCCTATTCAAATTATGGACTTTGCTATTGGAGTTCTTGATTTTCTTGTCAAGGTGTTCCCTTCTTTGGAGGATGTGGCTGAGTTTGGGAAGATTGGGAGGTACTATGCTGCTGAGAGTATGTTGGTGTGGGACCCGGAGACGGGCGAGTATGATGCTGAGAAGACGCCGAGTTATGGGAAGGACACTTTGGAGGAGTTCTTTAAGAGGGTGCTTGAAGAAGGAATGGCTGGTCAAGAGTTGGGGGAGCAAATGATCTTCTAATTACATTCTTTCTTAAGAAATTTGTTATTAAAACGAGTTTATAGAGGTATCCGGTTTCATGTGATCGTGCTTTTTGACGTATAATGAGTCGCACTACGATGATTTGTGTTCAAATGACAAATGAGAATATGTCGTGAAAAATGATTGTTGATATGCTTGATAACCTGTCATGTTATTTCATAGTGTGTCAAGAACTTAAGAATTCCAATCATTCTACTCTAGGCCTGCAGTTCCTGTTGTGTTCGCTGTGTATGCAATGTCTGATGGAATGTCACGTCCCCGAGCCCACGAGCGAGGGCTCATAAGCAAGACTCTAGCGTATTGGGTTCTGTTACATTCCTGTTTGGGGGCCGTCAGCCGTCACCAAAGTAGGGTGACGGCCCATTGAAAGAGACTCCGATACAATGGGCTCTGCTAGCAACTACTTCACATTCGTTGCTTTCTATTGTAAAATTGTTAAACCAAATTGCTAGAGTAGCCATCGTGCTGAAGTTTCGCTTGCAATCCCCCACCCACCACAGTTGTGTGAAATGTTCGCCATGGAAAGGCCAAGGGGGCTGGTAGGAGCATCCTCAACAAATTTATACAATGCGAGTGTATATATATGCATAAATTTATATGAGCATATGTACATATGAAAACTATATCCTCTTAAATTGATAAATTTATTTTTATTTTGTAAAATTTCAATATTGCCTCGAAAATTTGAAATTCTCGCTCCATGGCTGATTATTTCACACCCATTATCCAAGATTAAAATGATCAAGATTGAAAATGTAAACGATAACATCTTCACTTAAATCAACCACATTAATTATGCATCACAAATATACAGAAATGAATTACAACACAACAAATTCTAGTCCCTCCAAACACACCTAACGTATATGCACACAAAACAAAAATAAGACTTCCATGATCAACAATTACACAAACTGAATCAGCTGATGAAATTCGACGAACACTAGATATATGTTCACATTTCTGTCAATGTCTACTTTGGGATTTTCTTGGAGAGGCCGTAAATCGAGAGCAAAACGAGCAAAGCCAGCACGACAGATCCGAACAAGGAGACAGCGATCGAAGCTCCAATGTGCCTGCAGAAATCTTTGTATAAATTGCATATCTTTTGCCATTGCACGTGAGAGTTGCCTTTCAAACCTATGTAGGCCACTCCACCTGCTGTTCCTGTTGCTGATGCCACAATTCCTAACAATAGCTGCACAACACAAGTGTCCCATGTTAAGACAGAAACATAGGATTCCACACGCGCACACACACAAAATTTACCTTTTTCGTTCCCTTTTTTAGGATAATTACACCTAGACCCCCTAATTTTTTGTGTAATTACATTCAAACCCCCTGTCGTTTGCATAATTACACTTACATGGCATCGAATTCTGTTAAACTCATAATAAAGCGTCCATGGCTTATATATTTTCATGCGAGGCAATCAAAAGAGCATTAGCCGAGTCTGATTCAGTGATAATTTTCGAATTCTTGGTTTAGTATATTTTCCGGTTATTCGCACTGTTTTCGGCAAGCGTTTACTTTTTCGTCACAATAGTTTTTACGCAAAAAATTTTAGATTTGTAAGAGCTTACCACATCAAATATAACGAAATGAGAGACCACTCTTGAGCAGCAGCCAGGCTTGATGATATGGGCATACAAGGATATTAGGAAGGTTATGATGCTGTAGAACCCTGCAACCGAGAGTGCTGCTACAAAGTATCTGCATGGTCAATTATAAATCCATAATTATTTTGAGAAATTAATCATAAAAAAATAGGAATAACATTTATATATATATATATATATATAACACAAAAAGAGACTTTGTTTTATATATGTGCTTATCTATGTCTCTGTTATTTAATCTGAAGAAACATATCTTGAATAGATAATGGTCCATCACAAACGAAAGATTAATAATCTTTCTTTCATATGATATGGGATATATATATATATATATATATATATGTTTCATGTGTATATACTTTTCTGGAAAATGTTCTAAATATAAATACTTAAAAAAGAAAAAGAAAATATGAAAGACAAAAAAAAGAAAAAAGAAAGAAGTTGCAAGACAATATTATATGCACTCAATATTAATTAACAGCACAAAACAACTCTATACGAGACAGATTTTTGCTTGTGTCGTCATTCAATTAGTTAGCCGCCAACGAGGGGGAGAGAGAGAGAGAGAATATCTAAAAACAAACACAAAAACGAGCTAAGAAAAGTAGTCAGCCTCCATATTAGAGCTCCACGAAGGTAGTAAGAAAACGGACACAAACATGTTCTTAAACTTCACACAAATTACGTAACAAATACAATATAAATTTATGAATAATTGCTGAAGTACGACAATCAGAAACAGAGTATAGGGGTACTTCAAGGCTCTGTCGTCTCCCTCAAATTTATATAAAATCTTATCTTACGCATATTTTTATTAAAATTCAAACTCACCCCCAAGTAAAATTTTCGAACTCCATCTTGCAAACAATCGAGTTTAGAGTAGATTTTTTCGTAGGGCCACACATAAGCGCATGCACACACACACACATAATATACATATATTGAAGAACTATGAATTGTATGCAAATTTTGACATGTGTATGTGTGTGTGTATATATGTATGTAATATGTGTGTGATGCGTAATATATACTTACATGAAAGCTGGTGAGTGAGTGAATTTGGCATCTCTAGAGACGAGCTGGAAAGGAGGAAATGGTGTTGGAACAAGCTTAGTTTGCTTGCTAGTGACCATCACCAAAACGGCCGCTAGAGCTGAGGCAAACACCAAAAATCTCAACACCACATCACCCAACACGAAGCGACGGTCACCAGGCTGCGGCGGTTGTGGCGCTGCCGCGTATCGGACCTCTGGTGGTGGTGGTGGCGCCACCTTCTCCGCTACCTTCTCTGACTCCGGCACGTGTGGTTCCGCCATGGATTAGTGTGTGTGCTGTGTGTTTTTTTGAATAGTATGTTTCGTGTGCGAGGGAGGTTTCAAGACAAGGGGTATGAATATAATATATATACATGGAGAGAGAGAGTGGAATTTTGGCTCACTTTTGGTTGGAAATCCCGACACGCCAAGCAATTTGTTTCATTTAATTTATTTATTTATTGTCGATAATAATGTGAAAATTAATATATTTGTTCAATTTTTATGATGTATATCACAGCTAGGATGCTTGACCATGACTGTTTTTGGTTTCAACCAAAGGAATAATATAATATTACAATTGCTTGGTAATGTATGAAATGATGATTGACTATTCCTACTTGATGTGGGAAATGGAACATTTTGATTGAATTATATGTTGAATGGTGTGAACGTGACAAATTAACTCGTACCTAAATAACCTAAGGTCTTGGATTCCCTTTTATATGTATATATAAGGAAAAAGAAGAATAGTTTTTTACTGCAGAGAAATGTAATATTAATGATGATAAATTAGGTGAAAATGTGGAAATTGTCACAACAATATTTCTCAAGGGTAAGCGGCTTTTATTTTGTAGGGGTACAAATGAGTTGAGTCGAATCACAAACTTTGCGAACTGAACTCGAACTTGACCACAAATTGATCTTGAGCTTCTTCTATCCAAACTCGTGGCTTGAGAACCAGGCCATTATTTTAATATTTTTTTATATGTATACCTTATATTATGAATATATATTATGATGCGGTCGGTTTTTGATTGACCACGTGGCGGAGTTTGATATGCTCTTGGTGAATGCTGGTGGCCCACCTGTCTAAGAGGAAGAAAAGCATGTGAAACTAGTCGGTTTTGCCTCGACGTAGGCTCTCCGACGCTTAAGTTAATTTAAAGTATTTTGCGGAGAAGATGATGAACAATGACGTGCTCTTTTTGCATGTCATGTCTTAAAGAGTGAAGGATAATAATCATAATGATCCCTCTTGGGGGAGAGCCTTTTCGCTATATATATGAAATAGGTCCCTTGAAGTGACGTGGTTGATGGAGATTGGTCAGCTGATCTAATATATAGGTATAAGTGGACATACTTTTTATCATTTCTTGGTCTTCAAAATGGCGGCTGACCCTACCTCTTATTAATGAGGCTTGACCTTTGCATTTAATGCGTATATTGAGCATTTAAGGCCAATGATTGTATTTATAATGGGACATTTAATGCGCTGGAGACTGATGGGATAGACCCATGTGCAATAGTGGCATGTTAGGTTGTGGTAGGTACAAGGCTTTTTAGCCGTGCCAGCTAGGATTTAACTGTTGGCTGTTGAACTTTGGTGTAGGCTAAGTATAGGATCAGTGCCCTCGATACAATTATGTCTGAGGGCACTCAATGCCTTGGAACCACTTGTTTCCTCACTTCACTTGCCCTGCATAAGAGGTCTCAAGGGCTCGGACGTGGCCTCAAAGCCACAAACTGATTGAGGGTAAGCCTGGGGGTATTTTTCCTCCCGTGACTTGCACTCCGAGGCTTTTTGTTTTTTACGCGGACGCACTCTCGGAGACTGTGAGTTTCTTCGAGGGCATCGATCCTCACACTTGGGTGAGATTTCTGGCTTAAGACCTCAAAGAGAGGACATTTTGGCTTAAAACCTCTATCGAGGACAACCTATTTGATCGAGGGCTTTGTTGCCCCATATTTGGAGATCTAAACAGGTTTACCTCTGCTGACGTGTCGGGCTGAGGTGATGCTTGACACATCATATTATGTTAGTAATTTATATGTATATTAGTACATAATACTATTATATAATGTATTTTGTTTTATATTATTATATCTAAATAAAGATTTTCAAATTAAAAAGTAAAATAAATTAGATCTTTTTTCATCAGTTTATTAAATAAAAAATCCCGAGCTCCAGCTTCAAAAAATTAGGTTCGTCGAGCTTGAGCTCAAAATTCTTGCAAACGCTCACTCGGCTCATTCACACCCATATTGTAAATGATGATATCTATTAAGCAACAATGACTTTTATTTTATTATAATATGGTTCAACCGTAACAAAAATTAATATATTTGCTCTTACCATTAATAATAATTAGATACACTCTTATAATAATAACAATAAAATATATATTGTTAGTATGATTAGTGACAGATTCCTATCATGAATTTTTCACTGCGGGGGTTGTTATAGCTAATTATCTACAGGGCCAATTTAAAGTTTTAAACTATCTTTTTCTTGATATAAATTTTCTTTTTTAGTATACCTTTCTTGTGTTGAAAAATTAACAAGCTTGAAAGTATTAAAACAGAAATTCGAGCCTCTTTTGGATATCAATGGCTGCGTTGACAATTTAGATGAAGTTTTAATTTAACCATCCCTCTTAATATTATTAACATAAAATAGGAGTAGATAGTAAATAATAATATTATATATTTATAAAGCAAATATGATGTTATAGAAAAATTAATGAAAAATCTTGTCGTAATCAATTTGGGCCCCTATAACTTCCGGTTTTGTTAGCCAAAAAACAAGTAACCACATGCAATTAAATAATCCAATGAATTAATTATTTATTGATGTGTTTGCTAACGAACAACTAATTATTTGTCAAGCTCAATATCATTTGAAGACCCTAAATTTTATTAAACTATTTGTTAGCTAACTTAACTATACAATTAATGGTAGTTAATTATCTTTCAAACTACTTTAGCACTCATCGTGTAATTGTCGCTTGCAAATTGTGATAAAAGTAAGCTCGTTGTCAATCTCACCTACTAACAATATATCTTAAAAATCAACAAAAGAAGAAATTACAATAGGTTTAGAAACTATATATGTGTGTGTGTGTGATATTAAGTTAAGCTAGAGAAAATGTTTGAAGAATTCAAGTTAGGTTTTTTGTCAATATCATTAGACTTTGGAGGGCATAAAATCGTAAAGAATTATTTTAAGGGATAATTACTCCCACCACCCCTGAGGTTTGGCCTAATTACAAATAACACCCTCTTGTATTCGAAATTACCGATACCCCCCTGAGTTTTGTTGCCGTCTTACAATTTCCACCTTCCGTTAAGTTGACTAACGGTCAATGTTTACATACCAACGTGATCTCCCGAAATTACCCTTTCAAAAACGGGAATATTATTTGAATAAATATGAAGTGACTCGTTTACCCTTAATGGTGTTTATGATAAATAATATCATTATTTGAGGTATTTTATAGTAATTAAGTACAATATTAGGGGGTTTAATGTAATATTTTTCATTAAATATATATATATATATATATACTTTTTTTTTTTGATAATATATACATATATACACACACACATACATATATACATAAATATATATAGATACATACAAACATCCCTCGTCCGTCGCCGCCGCCGGCCACCGTCCGTTGCCGTCGCCATCACCGCCGGCCACCGTCTGCCTTGAAAGAGTGATTGAGAGGACGGAGGGAGAGATAAAGGGAGAGAGAGATTCAAAAAAGGGAGAGAGAGATCGAGAGAGAGGCCACCGCCTCCACCTCCGCCGCGCATGCAGCCGCCCTCCGCCTCCGCCTCCGCTGCCGCTGCCGCCCTCTACCGTCTTCATGGGCGAGAGAAAGAGATCGAGAGGGGCGAGAGAGAAATGTAGAGAAGAGAGATCGCCACGCCTCCGCCGCCGCCGCTGGCCGAGAGAAAGAGATCGAGAGGGGCAAGAGAGAGATGTAGAGGAGAGAGATGAAGAGCGCGTCTCCGCCGCCGCCGCCTCCCTCCGCCTCAGCCGCGCCTCCGTCGCCGCCGCCGCCGCTGGGCGAAAGAAAGAGATGGAGAGGGGCAAGAGAGAGAGAGAGAGAGAGAGAGAACTGAGCAGGGAGGGGGAGAGAGAACTGGTCAGGGAAGAAAAAGGAGGGGGGGTGGCGGGTGGCGGGGGGGGTTAAGTTAGGATTTTTTTTTTGAAAAGTTTGGTCATTTTTTTTTTCAATTAAGGATATTTTGGTCAATTCAATTTTATACCTATTTTTTTTTATTTTTTAAACAAAAAATATTTCAAATATTCAAGGGGTAAAAATGACATTTTATTATTTCCGTCTACCTTACAAAAAAGTCCACAAAACTTAGGGGGGTATCGGTAATTTCGGATACAAGGGGGTGTTATTTGTAATTAGGTCAAACCTCAGGGGTGGTGGGAGTAATTATCCCTTATTTTAATTCAATCGACTTAATTATAACTACAACATTTTATAAGTTTACAATGAACAAGAGGTCATCCTTAGAGACAAGGGTAGGGGGCTGCAATTAGGAATAAAATTGGAAATTTTTATTTGGAAAGGCGAGATCGAATTTATACAAAATAATTAAAAAAAAATGCTTTGGGATGGAAAGGGGTGAGACAAATTTAAAATTTTTGAATAAATATATATAAATTTTAGTTTGATATAAAGTTTAAAGGTTCGATCGAGGCGGGAACTCCTCTTTTTTGGTCTGAAAACGATGCGCAATTGCCCCTGCAGTCGGGCTCAAAAAAGAGCTTCATGTGCATATACTATGGGTCGTAAGGCCATGCTCAGGTCGAAAAATATGGCCGTTTGCCCCCTCCAGTATCTCCCTTATTCCTTCAATTTATGTTTAAGTACATGACACGTATTTCTATTATTTTTTTTAACTAAAAATAATAAAAATATCTTTTATATATAGTAAAAAAAATTATTTTTTTCTGCAACTGCGGAATAGAACCTTGGGACCATCATGGCAGACTAATATTACTTTGTCTTTTCCTTGGATGCCCTTTTAAATATTTAATGTTTGTGGTCATGTATAATTAGTTAATGTGGGCCTTTACGTAAAGCAACGTACTGGCTTTTCCCTAATCCATTTTTTTTTTCCGAACTCCTTTGATAATTTAGTTTAATTACCTTTATTTTTCTCCCAAGTCATTGCAAAATCTTCAAATGAAATGATTGAGAGCCACTTTGATTTTTGAGAGCATTTGTCAAAAGGTTAGATTATCTAACTTTAATCAGATAATTAATATTATCTTGAATCTTTTGAATGTATAGATTTAATATCATTAATATATTGAGAAAAATGATTTTTAATGTTCTTTTATATATTCTTTTTCTTTAAATATACTAGTTAAAATTAATTAATCGACAAAATCATGTGAACTCCCGACTTTAGGACTCACGAGATGTTGTTCACTCGAATATCATCCGGCGTTTGTATTTAGTTATGTGCATGATATAAGTAGGGAATTTCAAGTTTAAACTATTACTATAACAACGATCAGTTACAAGTTATTTATTAAATAATTTATTATGAATAAAATTCGTTAGCACACTATCTTTTTTTGTTCAAATGAATTTCATTAAATTAATTTGTGATATATTTGGGTCTGTTCGACGGTCGTTTGTACATGTATTAAAATACGTCTACATAAAGTTTCGTTGTCATGTAATTTTCAGTAATTAAGTTATTTTTTTGTCACGGAACACTCGAGAAAAATTCTGTACATATCCTGAAAACTTCTGAAAATATCCAACATCTTGACGAAGATATTATACCGCTCACCTAATTGTATGAAAATGACTTCTAATCCATCAATTTATGCTTGTTTACTCAAAAGTCTAAATTTCTTTTGAATTTACTATTTGGGCCTTTGAGATGTGTGTGTGTGTGTGTGTGTGTATCTATATACATATATATATATATATATAGAGAGAGAGAGAGAGAGAGATTTTGAGGCCTAAATTTTGGATGGGAAAATTAAACTCAATCTTTTTTCCCCCCTTTCTACTAAAGCAATTAATATATTAGCATATCAATTGTTAATTGATCTGAATTGTGAAATAAATATGCCTCTATATAATGTGCGTGAAATAAAAAAAAAATACTGTAATAATGATCAAAAAATTAGGTGACAATGTAAAAACTGTTATTACTAACACGGATCAAGTTATAATAATTTTAGACGTAGCTAAATTAAAATTTTAATTTCAATAATCGATCGAACATGCTGTAAATTAAAGAAAGAAAGAGGCATAATTTTGCTGGATTATTATTTTATAACTGATATTTAGATCTAATTAGCCCTAAAAAATGATTAAATTAGATTTATGGGCCTTGAAAACAAAAGAACAAAGAATATTATAGGATTAGCATTGGGCTTCAATTGATGGGATGGGTCATATCAGTTGTGGACTTAAACCCAATAAAATTTAAAAAAAACACTTTTTTATTGGGCTAGCTGGCCTTTTCCAACTATTAAAAAATTTATATATTATATGTCAATATACCCAAATTAATTACCTGAATATTTAGTAAGAAATATAAAATATTCATATCAATTATAAACCAAAAAGAAAAAAGAAAACAAAGAAATTATTATTCAGAAAGTTAATATTTGTATTAATGAGACTTGGATTTATAATCTTTTAATCATGAGAATTCCATTTTGCAATTAGGGCAAACTCTTTTCAACAAATTCAATTTTATTGTTTAAAATAATTTTTGACAGTTTTTTTTTTTTAAATCACTTTCGATACTCTCAGATCATGACGATCAAAACCTCCTTTTTTTATTTATTTAGGACTCCCATTAAGGCTCGATTAAATTTGGAGTAAGCGTCGTGGGGATCCATATAGGCGACTACTCTCCCAAATTTCAACAAATTTTTATATATATATAAAACTCGAACACAAGACATTGATTAAATAATTCGTATCCTTAACCACTTGAATCAATAATCATCGATCGATAAAACCTCCTAACTTAATAATTTCCCAAATTGAAGAAAGAGAGTATCTCAGCTAATAGCGTATATGAGCTCATAAAAGAAGTTCAGGATAGAATAATTTTAAGCATGATTATAAGGGGTTGGCCTAATTAGTCAACGACAATTACAATTATCTGTATTGATCATCATTATCCAATAATATCAGATTTTGCTTCACAAACTACTAGGAATAATAAATTATATAATAGAATGATTTCCTTTGACCTCCTCTCAATAATACTTAAACTATGCACTCCAAGTCATGTGAAGATAATGATTTAATTTTGGACAGTTTAGTGCAAAGATGAAGTGTCATGAAGTTCTCACTAAATAAATAAATAAATGCATAATTTGAAAGCTTGATCATGCATGCTAGATCACGGTTAATCCATAATATATTTGTTCGGGTCTTTGGCGTAATGGATATATTATATTTCGTTTTTAAGAGCATGAAGAGTGTAATGTCAGAATTTGAATTCTAATAGTGTGCGTCTATGTACGTAGTGTATTGTGTGCACAATATCAAAAAAAGAAAAAGAAAAAGAAAAAGAAAAAGAAAATTATAGTAGAGTGAATGAAATTATAGCATCGCATCACGTATGTCCATATTATCCTCAATTATATTATGTAAGAAATTAGTCCTAAAAATGATAAAAAGAGTAATAGATCAATCCATTATATCTATAATTCGAGAATTGATTTATTACATTTTTCAATTTAACGATAAATGCAATATGAGGTATAAAATAATAGTGCAAAGTGAAATTAATACGAAAAATTGTTAATCTTTTTTCTAACATTAAACTATTTGCACTTGCAAATAATTCAAATAAATTGTGAAATTTTTTTCCTCCATTGTATTTCGTGATATAATTTTGATGTCCTCTCAAGAAAACATGTACGTTCTAATTAATAAAAACTATTCTTAATTCTTAAACTTTCCTAATGTGACAAATATGTACCTTACTCCATCAATCTCCTCTACCTAATCTAATGAATCTCATCATAAAAGTGTTTTTCACCTTTAATTTTAAAACTCTCATGCTTGAATATATATATTATTTTTAAAGTGTTACACCCATCTAATAACCACATTTAGTGTTTTTGGTCAGAACTTTTTTCCACCTCTCTCCTATCTTTTATTTCTTCTCTCTTCTCTCCTTCTTCTATTCAATGTAATATTATTACTTTTCTTTTTATATTTCTCTCTCCTCTCTCATCTCCTTATCCATTATTTGACTTTCTTATTTATTTAATTTTTTCAACTACATGATTTAATTTGATCTAAATTACTTTTTTTTTTTCATCTTTTATAAGTCTAATAAATATAATACAACTAAGCACATATATTAAAAAAAAAATTAATAAATTTTTAATTTTATATTTATTGAAAATTTTAAACAAAAATTAAATTAGATCTCATTTATAATTTGCACACGCTTGAGTGTGCACTTTCCACTAATTTTAATAAAATCATATGTACCCTAGCACATAAAATTGTAAACAGTGCATTGACATAAATATTGCCACCCTGTACATTTTCATTAATTATACCAATATAATAATTAAGAGATATTTACGCTGATAATTGAAACAAGATGCAATGCACTGGTAACTACTAGATAAGTCATAAAATATATATACCCAATTTATCCTAATATTTTCCATAAATATATGTCTCATGATTCTATTGGTTTAAAATTCATAGAATAGTAAACAATTTGTCATAAATTTGATTGGGTCATTTTCTCTCTAATCAAATGATTATAAGATGGAACTATTAATTTTTTCATTTAATTTTTTATGAACTTAACTTTGCATTGTTTAATCTAAATTGATAATTGATAATTATCTTATTCCCATAAGATAATTATCAATTACTCTCTATTTAATTTTTAATTATTTACTTTCACGTCTTTGCTATTTTTTTTTGTGTAATTTTTGCCATATTTTGTATAATTTTTTTGACATCCCACGTGAAACCCAAGATATGTACAAATTTTTTCCTTCTATTCTATTTTCTTTTTTGATTTAGTTTGCGTATAGAAACTTCTCATATAGGTCTCTTCCATTAAAAAAAAAAAAAAAATTCGATTTCATATCTAAAGATGCAACTAGGAGGTGCTAATAATTGTTTGCAATGGTATATAATTAGGTTGGTTTTGAATTTAATTTGACTAATCAATATTTTTAAATAATTGATTTAATTTTATCTTTTATAAATTATTCTTTTGTCAAATTATACCTCTGTTAATTAATATATCAAACTTTTTTCTCTCATCACAAGAACCCTATAAATTGTCGAATGAGATACAAGAAAAAAAGAATGTGAGAAAAAAAGTGACACGAAACATTATTAGGTCCTTAATTATTTGAATGATTTTCTAATTTTATATTTAGCAAAATAAATCCCTTAATTTTTTTTCTGTTGATGTTTTCTTTTACTCTCCACTATAATTTATGATTGAACAATTTCTGAACAATGCTACATTCTCATAAATTATTTCAGTCTTTTTTGTCCTGTTAATCTTTTTTTTTCTTTCCTTATGATCTATCCCCTATTTATTTTTTAAGACAAGCAAGTTTTTTTTTTTTAAGACAAACAAGTGGATATATTTTAAATATGGATACATTTTTTTTATGGTCAAATATCTATACATTCTATTAGTGACTTTTTGGCATCTTTGAGCAAAATATTGTCTATCTTCTGCATTTTAAAATTATAATTATCATTCCTGCTCTTTTTTCAATTATATTCGTTCACCTCATTTATTTTTCATATTATATACTCTTCATTTATGTATTTTGAAATTTTCTTTGTTGATTTTTTATTTTCTACACATGAAATCTAATAAAACACAAGTTTTCATAGTTTGTGAAAGAAAATTTTAAAATTATTTTATTAATATATAAGTCATTTGAAGGAATGGTTTATAAATTACATGATTATAAACATTTTATATTTTGAATAGATAATTGTTATTATTGTTGTTGTTATTGCTATTCAAGTTTAAGCATTAAGTTGTTAATATACCCCTAGAGAGGGAGTATCCTTATTCATACATGTTAATACATAGCAATATATTCTTAACGTTACAATTTTACTTTTATTTAGTAATATATACATTATTTATAAAAAATATATATTTGTGATGTAAAAGGCACCTCTTCTACTTTATTGCAAATGCATTTAAAGTTAATAATATGTTTCGTAACCTAAAAATATTTCTAAAAAATCTATTCTCAAAATATGATTTAAAACTACAAGAGTATATGTTTTGATAAATTACTTTTTTCAAAACACTTTGTTAAAAACGAAGTTGTGACCTATTATTTTCTATTTAGTTTCATGATTTATATCCATAAATACACATTTTGCATTAAAATATTTTCACAAGTTTGTTACATATATATTTTTGTCCTTTTATGTATCTTATAATAAAATGAAGTCGATTTTTATTTATGTGACAAATTATTCTTATAATGGAAAAAAAATTTGTCTGTGCAAAGAACAAGTTAATTAACTAGTTATTACATTATAGTTCAAACGAAACCATTCTATATGAAAAAATGAATAAACCACTATTAAAATTGAACAATAAATTATCATTACTGCAGGAATAAATGAATAGATTTATATTGACGTACAACAATAAAGTACTATTAAAATAAAAATAAAGACACACACGGATGTTTAATCAGACCTCGCCTAAATTATTCCAAAAAATTTGCAAACGCATAAATGCATTCGAGAAAACACCTACAATCTTGCCCAACACCCTCTCAGCATGATAAAAATATAGGTCCCTCAACTCTCTCTTAATTACCAATGACCCACAAACTCCCCAAAACCCCACAAAAAACCCCAACCCCACAAAAACAAATAGCCACAACTTTTCTAATTCATCTTTATCACCACTTTCCCCATCATTTTCACCTGGAAATGGAGCAATATCAGCCCTGTTACACTCAACGAGCAATGGAGCCCCACAAAGAAACCTGTTTCCTTCATAAATCGATGGATCATTAAGTGTTTGTAACTGATTCCCTGTCGGGATCTGGCCGGACAGGTTATTATATGACAAATTCAAATGATTCAAGAAAGTTAAAGCACCTAGGCCTGGAGGGATAGGCCCTGATAAATCATTGTGTGAAAAATCCAGCGTTTCTAACCTTTGCAATGCTTCGATGTTTTGTGGGATTTTCCCCGTTAGTTGATTCATGAACAAATTCAGTGTCCCCAACATGAAAAGCTCAGTGATCCCCGACAGGATTTCACCTGTCAAGTTATTTCTCGACAAATCGATGCTATTGAAAAGGTACAATGTCCTGGATTCATATTGCAAGATCCTTCCTTTCGAGACCACCTGTAAACGCCCTTCGTATTTTTCAGTATCATCGGACATGAAGCCGGTTTTAAAACCCGTCAGGTTTCCGAAACAGTCTAGGATTGGCCTTGACAGGTTGTTTTGCGAGACGTCAAGTATGTGGAGGACACTGAGGCTGCATATTTGTGAAGGAATATTTCCAGACAGGGAGTTGTTTCTCAAACGTAGGATTAGCAACAATGGCATTTTTATTCCGATCCAGGGCGGGATTTTTCCAGACAATTTGTTGTCGCCTAAATCCAGGCTGGCTAGTTCAGTGCAATTTCTCAGGGCTAGGGGCAATTTTCCTGAAAGGTTGTTGCTGGAGAGTTGTAAGAATTTGAGACCACTTAGAGATCCTATGGAACTAGGGATTTTACCAGACAGTGTGTTGTTTGAAATATCAAGAATGTAGATCATAGGCATGTTGGCCCAAAAATTAGGGATTTCTCCGACCAGATTATTACTCGAGGCGACAAACGTGGTTAATCCTGTCAAATTACCTATAGATGAAGGGATTGTACCACCGAGCCTATTTCTTGAAATATCCAAGTCCGTCAGAAGGGGTGTTTTAATCCCAAAATTATTCGGGATGGGACCAGAGAATTTGTTATCCCTTAGATACAAAGAAGTCACATTAGATGACCACAATGGGAGAGGTCCTTCAAAGTTATTTGAACTTAAATCAACGTTCGACCCGAGATTGAACCGTAAAGAATTTGGCACCCTACCACTCAGTTGATTGTAAGCAATATCAAGTTCATTTAGCTCCAAATCCATTCCAAAGAACCAATCAGGCACAACATCATCAATCTCAGCATAGTTGATCACCACAGTTTTAAGGCCAGTTTGATTTTTCAGAAATGTGGGAACTTAGGACCTAACTTGCATCCTTGTATCTTGATATACTTTAACTTGAATGGAGGAGACCGATCGGAGCTGATGTTGAATACGAGAGAAACATTAGGTGAAAATTGACCGATTATTATATCTTGCAAGCTCGAGAGATTAGCAAAATGAGCTTCTGTCAAGACACCTTCCCACGAGTTCTGATACAAGTCCATTACAACCAAATATTTGAGTTGTCCGATGGTTTCGGGTATCTTTCCGACCATTTGATTAGTCGACAGATATAGCTCCTCTAATGACAAGTGTCCTATTGTGTCAGGGATTGAACCCGTGAACAAATTGTGCCAGAGAATCAGAAACTTCAAGCTTTTGAGGTGACCTAATGAGGTGGGAAGATTGCCACTAAGTTTATTGAATCCCAAATCTAGACTCTCCAATTTGCTGGCATTTTGGCATTCAGATAGGCCATCAATAAAATCTGTTACAGGACCGCTGAGTACATTCTTCGTGAAAGATAGCTTCTGCAGACTGCAGAGTGACCCTAGCCCTTTCGGCAAAGGCCCCTTGAAGCCAAAATTTGAAGAAAGATCTAAATTTTCGAGAACAGTTAGCCTTGAAAATTCATCTGCCAATGGCCCGTAGAGGTTGTTTGAATTTAAATCAAGACTTTTCAAGTTAGTGAGATTGAACAACCACTTTGGCAATGTAGAGTTGAAGCCATTATTGGATAGATCAAGCACCAAAAGGGATGTAAAGTTAACATAAGGGAGCGACATTGGGAGCTCCATAAGCTGACATTCTGGCAAATGCAGCTCAAGTAGAGAAGATAGAGAATTGATGGCATGAAGCCAATACGACGACAATTTGTAGAGGTCAACCCCTTTTAAATTTATGTACTTCAAAGAAGAAAGGCTGGTGAGCCACTCTAGATATATCATTTTGGACAGGGTCTTTGTAATAAAGACTGAGGTCCAAATATTCTATATCTGAAAGATTTCTGAGATTTTGAGGTATTTTGCAACCAAAAGATGCACTAGAAAGATTGAGATACTTTAATTTTTTGAGGGAGCCTAAGAATTCAGGGATTTTTGTCCCTCTAAAATTGTTCATGCTCAAGTCTAAGTGGCTCAAGTGCCTTAGTTGAAGCAAAGAAGGGTTTATCTCCCCGCCTAGTGAGTGTAGTCCTTCATCACCAATATCCGCAATCACTATCAGGGAGAGAGAGAGAGAGAGAGAGAGAGAGAGAGAGAATATTAGTGACAGATTAAAATTGTTGTTGATTATATATAATTAGTAATGAAAATTTTTGTTTTGTTGTGATATCAAGTTTGATAAATTTAATGGAGGCAAAGAATTATGTATAAGTTGTTACTGTTATAAATTATTGACAGCAAAATTGGTTGAAATCTATCAGTACTAGTATAAATAAATAGGGAATTGTTCATACTACCTAGATGGGTAGTGCCCAACTGGTGTCTTTAGCTATTCAATTTAAATATGATAATATCAAAAAATGTTAAAAAAAAAAATGAAATCATTATATCATTATAATTAATGCAATGGTTAAAAATACCAATTGGGCACTATCCAAATGGATAGCATCTAATGAACCCAATAACTAGTTAGCCACAGTGCTTGTATGTTGACAAGTTAGCGACAATAAAAGTTGCTAGTTTGTCATAATATTAGAGAAAATCACTCGAAACTCTTTAAAATATATCTCTATATTCAGAAGACTCATAAGGTTAACTATCAATCAACCCTAACCCTCCCCCCCCAACCCCAAAAAAAAACAAAGTAAAAACAAAACCATTCCACAACTTTTCATTCAAAAGAAAGCAAACATTAACTAAACACCTTTAGTAACAATTGAAACATATTTGGTATAATAAAATCAATTAAATTGTTATCCGTTAACATATAATTGATATCAATTTTCATGTTTTCACTGAACATTTTGTTTCTAATATTACTTTCTCGTGTAGTGACTAGTGAGTACCTGGAAACGTGTTTCGGAGGTTGAGCTCGATGACATGGCCAGTGGTGTCATTGCAGCTAACGCCTCTCCATTTGCAGCAATCTCCCCCGGCCCAAGAAGACAGTCTACCGGACGGGTCGATTAGATCTGCCTTGAATTTGATCAATGCATGCTTTTCATTCTCATTGCAGCTCGATGCAAACTGATGAAAAACGTGAAAGGATATCAAAACAGAGATGAGAAGATGAAATATTGAAATCTCACTCATTTTTTACTATAAACGCAGAGGAGGTCCTATGATCAAAGCAGCTAGAGAATATGAGGTTATATTATACGTAACTTTGTAATTTAGTTCTACGGCTTGACAAATTTATTTAAACAGCTTAATTATGATGCATAGAAGTCAAATGAGTGTGAACATAAAGAACTATGGAAAAAGTCATTGATCAAGAAAAATATGAGGGTTTCCATTGCTTTTCCTTGTGTGGATGTAACATTCTTGTATTCACCCAGTGTGAGCCCGATACGTACATCAACGTCAATAATAAATTTCAAATTGTTGTGTATTTTAATAAATATTAAAATTTTACCTATGAAAATATTGTGAATGTTATGTATTTTCATAAAATATATGCAAATTTATATATTTAGATATTTTTCACTCACATTGATCCATGAATTGAGATTGTACGTATAAAAAGATTTTCCGATTTTTGTAGTGGAATATTTATGTGAAAAATGACATTATAAATGGACTAATCTCCTTGGATCTAATGCATTGACCTCAGGTCAAGCTATATTTCCAAATGAATGGTCCAAAATTAGCTAGAAGTCTTTTAAGTCAACACCATATATTCGAATAAATTTCCCCTGAAATTTGCAAAGTAGCACTCTATGGTCACCGGTGGTTCAATTTTGTGTTTTTCTTTTTCTTCTAGCCTGATCACACCAAGTCATAAATCTAGAATAACCTAATAAGACTCTTTCAGGAATTTCTTGTTTACACATGCCTTGGAATTATTATTAGGATTGCAGACAAATCAAATCGATTTGTGATCCTAATAGGTCTGCAGGTCGACTAATATTCGAGCTATAGTTCAAAATATTTCGAACTCAACATACAAATTTTGAGTTGAGCTCGAGATAAATAGTTTTTATCTTTAGGCTTGTCAATCGGTGCGTGCACATTTTAATTTTTCTCTAATATTACAAATGTAATTGTATATATAGTTAAATAATTTAGATTTTTGAGTTTGACTACAAGTTCAAACTTATGGCTCGAATTGAATGAAGAATCGGAAATTTTTAGTTGGGGTCAAGTTGTGACTTGCACATGAATCGAGACAAGCTAGCCCAAACATGAGCCTAGTCAAGTCTCGAGCCTGGCTTGATTCAACTCGTTCACATAATGAATTATTATCCAAACCAAGTGTATTGAAAGAATTTTATACATACTCAAAATTCTATTGTTGTTCAGCTGGAAATTTGCATCGGTTTAGTGACTGCACAAGAAAGTCTATTTTAACCTTTTCAACTACGGATGATACATATTATTCTTCTCGAAGTAATGAGTATAATGTCAATTCCACGATAAAGGAATATCAAGTACCACAAATAATATCCTATAATCTTTAGATGACATAAATCAAAAGTATGACTAATAATACCAATATCGAAAACTAAACAAGTGAATAATAAGGGAATACTTTTACGGTATAGACTTCATCAAATAATCTTCCACATAATTTCTTGATTTGCATTCTTATCCGCGATCAAATTTTTAAATGCATTTCTAATTTCCTTTCCGGATAAGATATATAAAGGCATTTATATTACCATGCGTTCACTTTCATGATCACAACGAACAATATAAACCCATTAAGATCTCAAAATCAATGTTTCATATTACGCAGCAGCTCATCTTACACAATTAATATAGATTGCGTAACAGTGTTTATATTTCTATATAACATGTTTCTTATGTTTCTTATCTTACTTTTCTGATATTTTATTTTTTGATTCTTCATATAAGAATCTATAATACATGTGATTATTGATCATATTTACACACTAGTAAATCTAAAATAAAAGATAGAAATAATGTCCCAATTTATCCACGAAGAATTAAAATTAGGGATAATTACTCCCACCCCCCCCAAAGGTTTGGCCTAATTACAAATAACACCCCATTGTATCGATTATTACCAATACCCCCCTATGTTTTAATTTGTTGTTGTCTTACAATTTTCACCTTTCGTTAAGTTGACTAATAGTCAACGTTTGCCCTCCGACGTGATCTTCCTAAATTACCCTTTTGAAGGCGGGAATACAATTTAAACAAATATAAATTGACTCATTTACCCTTGAGGGTGTTTATGATAAATAATATCATTATTTGAGGGGTTTCATGAAAATTATGTACAATATCAGGGGGTTTAATGTAATATTTTTGTTAAATATATATATACACACACATACATATATACATAAATATATATATATATATATACATAATATATATATATACATACACAAACATCCCCCTTCGCCGCCGCCTTCGCCCCCACCGTCCTCCTCCGCCGGCCACCTATCCGTTGCCGCGAAAGAGAGAGATCGAGAGATCCAGAGGGAGAGAGAGAGGGAGAAGGAAATAGACATACGGAGGAGGGAGGGAGAGGGGAAGAGAGAGGGAGAGAGAGGACAGATGAGGGAGAGAGATCCCGTCTTCTGCCTCCGTCGCTGCAGCCGCCGTTGAGCAAGAGAAAGGGATCGAGAGGGGCGAGAGAGAGAGAAAGACACAGAGGGGGGAGGGGAAGAGAGAGGGAGAGAGAGGACAAAGGAGGGAGAGAGAGCCCGTCCTCTGCCTCCACCGCCGCCACCCGTCCTCCTTCGCCTCCGCCGCTGCAGCCCGTCCTCTGCGTCCGCCGCCGCCACCCGTCCTTCTTCGCCTCTGCCGCCGCAGCCGTCGCTGTGCAAGAAAAAGGGATCGAGAGGGGCGAGAGAGAGAGAGAGATACAGAGGGGGGAGGGGGGGGGAGAGAGAGAGAGAGAGAGAGAGAGAGAGAGAGAGAGAGATGGGGAGGGAGATGGGGAGGGAGGGGGAGAGAGAAGGCCGGGGTGGGGGGTGGCGGGGGGTGGGGGGTTTAAGTTAGGGTTTTGTTTGAGAGATGGTAATTTTTTTTCCAATGAGGGGTATTTTGGCCAATTCAATTTTATACCTATTTTTTTATTTTTTAAATAAAAAATATTTTAAATATTTAATGGGCAAAAATGATATTTTATTATTTTCATCTATTTTACCAAAAAGTCCACAAAGCTCAGGGGGGTATCGGTAATTTTCGATACAAAGGGGTGTTATTTGTAATTAGGCCAAACCTCAGGGGTAGTGGGAGTAATTTTCCCTTAAAATTAACTAAATTAAGTTTAGACTAATTAAGAAATAGAATAGGAAAGGAAGGATAG